>WNWU01000063.1:637621-654231 GCA_012654045.1 Ptyas mucosa | reverse complement strand
AAGGAAGGAAGGAAGGAAGGAAGGAAGGAAGGAAGGAAGGAAGGAAGGAGAAATAGAAAATGAGCAATAAGAGGAAAACTAAAAGGGAGGGAAGGAGGGAGGAGAAATAGATAGGAAGAGAGCAATAAGAGGAAAGCTAGGGAAGGAAAGAAGAATAGGTAGGGAGTAATAAGAGAAAAACTAGGAAGGAAGGAAAGGAAGGAAGGAGAAATAGGTAGGAAGGGAGCAATACAAGGAAAACTAGAAGGAAAGGAAGGAAGGAAAGAAGGAAAAAGAAGAAAATCACAACTGACATAGGAGATGACTTCAGCAGTACAGATCTTACAAATTCAACTATTAGTTGTCTTAATGGCCCAGAATTGTTACTGGTGACGGAAGGAGATAATTAATATTCCGCAGCTCCTTGCATTACAGAGAGAAATTGCTAAAACTCTATTGCAGAAAACTTTTTTTTTCCAGCAGCAGTTTCAAGTTGCTTTGTGAAGGGAGAAAGACAATTGAGATAGACGTAGATTCCAATGAACCAATAAATATGAAACAGTCGCCACACACAGAATAGATATTAGGTGAGTTCTGCTGAAATGATAACAGTAGCCAGGGTGTCTGCAGGGGAATTAAAATTGAATGGATAATCAAATTGCTGCCTCTTCTTAAGCATGTTTAAATTCTCTCTCTCTCCCTCCCTCTCTCTCTCTCTCTCTCTCTCTGTGTGTGTGTGTGTGTGTGTCTGTGTGTGTGTGTTGCATGGATGACCTTGTAAAACAGGATTGGGTTGAAATCATCACTTATAGATGCCAACCTAACTTCTTTTTTTTGGAGGTAACCCATGACAATCAAAGACAAATTGCCGCCTTGCCTTAAAAAAAGAGAGGAAAGAAACAAATGAAAGGCAAGTAAACAGTCTTTTCGTATGTGTGTGTTGGACATGGGGCAGGGAGGCACAAAGACTCAAATTAATCTATTTAGCCCTTTACAGATATTCTTTTTAATAAAAATGTTCTTTTCATTTTTAAAATAATCTTCTTATCTATTTTATTGGAGAGGTTGGGTATCTAAGCCAGGCAGTTCTAGCGATGGGCTAAATCAGGGTTGATCACCTAATTATTTTCTGCATTTCCTCCCTCCCTTCCTCCCTCCCTCCCTCCCTCCCTCCTTCCTTCCTTCCTTCCTTCCTTCCTTCCTCCCTCCCTCCCTCCCTCCCTCCCTCCCTCCCTCTCCCTCCCTCCCTCCCTCCCTCCACCCATTTCAGCTCATCTATATACAATTCTTTAACCAACAGGATTCCAGAGAAGAACCTAGCTTCTTTTGTCAGAAAACTGAAATGGCTGCCTGTTAAAGAGACTCTTGAAATCAGGCTGGGAGTTACCGGAAACGAGTAAATAATTGCTTCTTCAACTTTGGGAGAATTAATTAAGAGTAATTTAAGAAACGGGGAAGAAGAAACAGAGAAAAAAGGGAAGAAAAACAGCATGACCAAGAGCTAGCATAAGAACTGGTCCCTTTTTGAGTCTCTGCAGATGTCAATAAAGGACCGTAGAAAATAAAAACTTGAAATTGCTATTGCACCAGAAAAATCTCCAAGCACTTAGTCCACCTTGTACGAAGCTGACCTTGAACATGTACAGAGAGCCTGTTTATCAGGCACACAGGTCTCCTGAGTACATTCAAGGTCAAAGCAATACAAGAGCCCTAAAGGATTGTAGTGAACTGCACTGCTCAGCTGTTTTTCTTTTAACAAACTGTTTTATATTGTTTAGAATTTAACACCTGTGCTGCTCAGAACCCCAGCAGATCTCTACGATGTAATGCAGGAATGAATGCTAAAGGGCTGGGATTCAGGCCTGAATTCAACCATCCCATCTGTCTTTGCAAAATTCCTGAATAAAGGGAATCATATCTGCAACACCTCTCTATCCCAAAATCAGGGGTGAAATCCAGCAGGTTCTGGCAGGTTCTGGAGAACCGGTAGCGGAAATTTTGCGTAGTTCGGAGAACCGGCAAATACCGCCTCTGGCTGGCCCCAGAGTGGGGTGGGAATGGAGATTTTGCAATATCCTTCCCCCAGGAGTGGGGAGGGAATGGGGATTTTGCAGTATCCTTCCCCTGCCACGCCCACCAAGCCACGCCCACCAAGCCACGCCCACAGAACCGGTAATAAAAAAATTGAATTTCACCACTGCCCAAAATGTATCTTTAAGATCCATGCATCTTATGTCAGGGTAAAGAAACATAGACGATCTAAAAATTATCAGGTAGACAATTTACAACAGTTCATTTAGTGACCGTTCGAAGTCATGACAGCCCTGAAAAACGTGACTTTGGATCCTTTTTCATAGTTACAACCTTTGCAGCATCCCCAGGATCAGGTGATTAAAATTCAGGTGCTTTGGCACCTGGCTCCTCTTGATGAGGTCAAGGTCATGTGATTGACTGTCACATGATTCCCTTTGGTGACCTGACCAGCCGAGTCAATGGGGGAAAGCCAGATTCACTTCACCACCAGGTTGCTAACGTATCAACTGCAGTGATTCACTTAACAAGAAGAAAAGTTGTAAAATGAGGCAGAACTTAACAAATGTCTACTTAAGAATAGAAATGAAACAGAAAAAAAAATGTGGATGAAAGTGCACACATAGTTAGAGAACATGGTAAGGCAGCCTATAGATTATAAACCAGAACTACTTTTGTTAGGCATAATATCAGAAAAATAATGATAAATGAAATGTATATTTGATATTGCATGTTTGGACAGCGGCAAGAATTGTATTTGCACAATACTGGGAAAAAATGAGGAAACACCTCCAAGAAGAAGATATAATTAAAAAAATATTAGATTGTGCAGAAATGGACAGATTAACACTGAAGATAAAAGAAAAAGAAGACAGAGCATTTTCGAACTTGGGACTTGTTTTATCAATGGTTCGATAACAGAGGTAGAAAGTGGAATTCTAAAAAGTATTACTGTGTAAGCAAACTGTTGTGGCCCGTCAGCGGCCTGTGTGGATTGTAGCTGATTCTGACAGCGAGGAGGCTGGTGTGGTGCTGCGCCAGCAGCCTGTGCAGCTGGCACTCGAGTCAGACAATGAGGAGGCTGGAGAAGATGTGGTGCCAGAGGCAGGGATTCATCCAGGGCCTTCAGAACCTCCAGAAGCTCCCTTAAGTGAAGAGACAAAGAGGAGGAGCCTCTTCTCGATGCACGGGCGCGCAGAGCTGCCAAAAGGCAGGAGTGGCTCCTCAGGAGGAGGTCTCCTCGAGAGTAAGGCTTGGGGCTAATTGGCCACTCCCTTAGCCTATTTAAGGAGGAACGCCGACTGAAGCAATTTGTAGGGAACAACTTTAGTTCATTCTTCTTCGCGTCTGGATTCTCTGCAAATTGCTTCTGGGCTTTCTGCCAACCTTAGTAAGATTGTGATTACTTTATCTTTGGTTTCTTGTAGGCTGTTAAGAAAGTTTATTAACAGCCTTTGTTTGGAAAAGACTTGAGTTATTTTAGTAAATTTAAATTTTGTGTAGACTTTGTGTGCGCTGTGTTCTTTGGGGTTCATAGCTAGGGCAGAACACAAACTGACTCGGACAGTATGCTATTCACCAAGCACTTATTATATGTAAAGAGAAAACACATAAATATTTTTTTTAAAAAAAATTGGGCTCAGTGGTGGTCGTAAATCAAGGACTACCTGTCCTATCGAGGCACTGTCTATTTTGTTCTAATTTTTGCAAAACAAAAAACCCAAGCTAAAATTTCACTGGCAGAGCTTTAAAAGGAACATGTTGTTTAAATGCACATCAGTACCCCGTCATGCGGTGGTAAAAAAATAAGAGGATTTTTTCTTTCTTCCTCCCCCTCATTTCCCTGTCACCAGTGGTGCAGAAACTCACTGTTTCTCATCACTCTTCTTTAATCTGTCCCAGCAATAAAGACACTATTGGGGCAAGCTTGGCAATCGAAAGATCCAGATGCTAAGCTCCAGGTCTAATTTCTCTACCGGTGGCATCTGGGAATCTCCTTCTCTCCCCTGCTTTTGGTTTGACAGATGGGATTAACCCTCGGCTAGCCAAGAAAACGCCTTTCCGTAGCAAATTGGGAGCTCCGTTCCATCTTGCAAAGGCTGCCAGACTGAGATTTTCTAATTGAGAGAATTTGCATTTAACCTCGGTGTTTTTAATTTCCCTGGTCTTGGGAGGTCAGCTGCAAAAGAACCATTGGCTTTTTAGGCCTAAGAGCCTTCCTTTGGATATTGGTTATATTCCGGGTTGTAGTAAGTTAGATGGGGGTGGCGGTGGGGACCCACAATAACAGAAAACCTAGAAGGAAAGTGTATGTTCATATAGCTCATTAATTCTGAGTCATATTTTGAATGAGGACAACTGAGAATAAGAGCATGAAAATATAGCAGAATTTTTAGACTTCCATCTGAAGAACAACTGAATGTTTACAATACATATTCTCTCTCTCTTTCTCTTGCCCCCTTTTTGTTTCTTTCTCTTTTCTTTTTCTGTCTGTCTCTCTCTTTTTCTTTTTCTGTCTCTGTCTCTTTCTCGCTCACGCTGTCTTTCTCTCTTTTTCTGTCTCTCTCTCTTTCTCTTTTTTCTGTCTCTCTGTCTCTTTTTCTGTCTCCGTCTGTCTGTCTCTTTCTGTCTCTGTCCCTCTTTCGTTCCCTCTCTCTCTCTCTCTCTCTCTCTCTCTCTCTCTCTCTCTCTCTCTCTCTCTCTCTCTCTCTCTCTCTCTCTCTCTCTCTCTTATATTTCTCTACATTTGGCTGCCTGGGTCTGTGTAATAGCAGGAACATCTCATGGAGATTGTTTACTGTGATCTAAAGTTGTACCATAAGCTCTGGTTGTATATATATAAGAATAAATGCAGGATGGAATAAGATAGGACAAGAATGGTTTAATTAGTGTCTTGCTTCTCCAATGATACACCCCATCATTAAAAACAACAACAACAACAAATGTATGCACATCACAGGCAGCCAGTCTTCCAGTACTGCAAATACTATCATGCCCATGATACTTAGTGGATAAAATGAACATTGATTGGAATAACCTTATGCGCATTTTATATGTGTGACATTTTGCTGGACTAAAATTGATTATGCTACAATCTCTTGTTAGCCTTGATCCCATTCTGGGAAGCGGAAATAATAATTATCTTGAACCAGCCGTGTAATGATGATACAAATTTACAAGTAAAAGCACATATGTAAACTCAATGCAATTAGATTCACAGATAGACTTCAATTTATGGATTCATCAAGTCTATTTCTACTTATCTTCAGCAAGGTGGTTTGTTAGTTTAGCTTCTGAGCTTGCCTTGGATATATGTACTATGGAGTTTGCTAGGTAAAGGACCATATAAATGGAAACTAATCATGGACAGAACCAATCCAGAAATAAGGAGATAGTTCCTGACAGTTAGAACAATTCATCAGTGGAATAGCTTGCCTTCAGAAGTCATTGGTGCTCCATCACTGGAAGTTTTCAAGAAGAGATTGGACAACCACTTGGCTGAAACAGTATATTGTTTCCTATTTGAGAAGGGGGTTGGACTAGAAGACCTCCAAGGTCCCATCCAACTCTATTATTTTATATGCTATACATTATATACAATGCATATGAACACAACAATGTATGTTGCTGCTAGTGTGTTGCTATGTGAAAATAGTTAACACGATGCCGGTCTCAGGAATATATTCCTGCTAGGAAAAAATGAAATGCTGCAGACAAGTTAATAATAATACTAAAAGGGAAAAATATAATTGTAGAATATTCAACGTGCTTTCTCATTACCTCAATCATTCTTGTAACAGTTCTGTAAACGGTTAATCGCGTTCCTGTGTTGCAGAATGGAAAACTGAGGCACGGGGCGCATGATTGCCGAAGACCCCCAGGGACCAATGTAGCTGAAGTAAGCTTTGAAATGGAAACTTCCTTGCAGCTGACATTCTAAGCCACTTATTCAACCTAATCCTGTGTCTTGAATCCGTTGTCTAGCTAGGAATTTAGACGTGAGAAGATTGGTTACCGTTTTGGTTCCAGACATGGACGAAGCTGATGACATACATACTTTATTCCTTTCTGTTATCACCTTGAGACACATAGCATGCTTGTTTGAATATTAATAACCTCCTTTTATATCCATCGCTTCCAGTATGTATTAATGCTACCTACAAGTGATTTCCTCTAGAGGCTGTTAAAACTTCACGGAAGAAAACTATTTATCGCTAAGTGTTGGCAAACAGCATACCCTGCATGTTGGTGGATAAAGGCAGCTTCTTTGCAATGAGGGATAAATAGGGAGAGTATATTTCACCAGAAGAGGCCTGGAGGTTAAATCAAGCCTGTTTTCACAACCGAATGAGCTATCACCCTATGATGTATTAAAAACAGCATTGGTGATTTTTAAAGCACTGATTTCTGTTACTTTTTGCAGTGAGGTTTTGCTGGCTAATCTCTGTTGGAGAGAGGAACATCAGGTTAAAAAAAAAAACAACCTAAAAAGATCATTGGGTTGTCTTGATTAATTTGTTTTTGCTTCCTTTCACTGCACATTTGAGAACAGAAGAGAGTTGGAAGGAGCCTTGGAGGTCTTCTAGTCCAACCTCCCCTGCTCAACCAGGAGATCCTATAGCCATGATGGCGAACCTATGGCACGCGTGCCACAGGTGGCACGCGGAGCCATATTGATGGGCATGTGAGTATTGCCCTAGCCCCAGCGCGCGCATCTGATTTTTGGGCCTTCCAGGCCCACCAGCAAATGGGCTGTTTCCAGCCTCTAGGGGGTGAGGAAGGCTCTTTTTGGCCCTCCCCAGGCTCCTAGAAAGCCTCTGGAGCCCGAGGAGGGCAAAAAATGGGATTTCTGGTCCCACTGGGAGTCGGCAAATGGGCTGTCTCTGGCCTTCTTGGAGCCTGGGGAAGGCGAAAAATAAGGCTACCGGGCCCACTGTGCCATCGTGTGCCGAAAGCTGGGGGAGTGCAGGAAATTGCATGCGCATGCACGGGGCACATTGAATTATGGATATGGGCACACGCGCACACGCTCTCCCCATGCTCCCCACGCTTTTGGCACGCAATGGCAAAAAGGTTAGCCATCACTGTCCTATAGCATTGCAGATAAATGACTCTCCAGCCTCCAGTGATGGAGCACCCACAACTTCTGAAGGCAAGCTGTTCCACTGCTTAATTGTTCTCACTGTTAGGAAATTTCTCCTTAGCTCTACGGTAGATGATCTACCCAACCCATCAGAGCGCAGAGGCAGGGAATGTTGCAGGTCCCATTCCTGAGGGAGATATACCTGGTGGGACCCAGAAGAAGGGCCTTCTTTGTGGTGGCTCCCTCTCTCTGGAACATTACCCCCCCTCCCCCAGAGATTAGAAGGCTCCCACTCTGACTCTCTTCCAGAAGGTGCTAAAGACCTGGTTTTCCTAGTGGGCCTGGGGAACCCAGAGCGGGATCGAGCCCATTAAATGGCTCGTGTGAGGTGCTATCGCTGGGGCAGGGAGTGTGGGGGGGTGACTTTAGCACCGTGATGGCAAACCTATGGCACGCGTGCCACAGGTGGCACATGGAGCCATATCAGTGGGCATGCGAGCTAGCTCTGGCATGCATGCATGTGCTGGCCAGCTGATTTTCGGGCCTTCCGGTCCCACCGGAAGTCAGCAAATGGGCTGTTTCCAGCCTCCAGAGGGCCTCTGGGGTGGGGGTGGGGAAGGCTGTTTTTGCCCTCCCCAGACTCCTAGAAAGCCTCTAGAGCCTGGAGAGGGCGAAAAACGGGCCTACTGAGCCAACTGTGTCATCGCATGCCAAAAACGGGGAGCGCAGGAAGGTCACGCGTGCATGTGCGGGGGGGGGGCAGGGCGCATAGAATTATGGGTGTGGGCACACACACGTGCGACCCTCCCGTGCCCCTCCCACTTTTGGCACGCGATGGAAAAAAGGTTAGCCATCACTGCTTTCGCATATTAATTTATTATGTGACTCTTCTTTTATTCGTTTTATTGTTTTTATGTGGGGTTTTATATTTGGTAAGCCGCCTTGAGTGGCCATGTGCAAATAAATTCCATAAATAAATAAATAAGCCCAAATAAACACACCCTTTATCCAACTCCAGCTTGCTGTACTTAACGCTGCTTTGCAAAGTCACTTTTCTCAATGAGCGGAAGGTTTACCCGCCAGTCTTTCATGATGCGGAATCTGCTACAGGACAGTTTGAAAATGAAAGGTTCTCCCCAGCTTTGCCTATTTGAGCCCTGCCTGTGACGAGAATGGGAAAAGACCCTTTGTACTTAGCCAAATACTGAAACAGCAAATCTGGATGGGAGGTGCTTATTCTTTGTCAGGCTCCTATTGTTCAGCACAGATGAATCTCAGACATTTATGCCCCATCTGCCTGTTTTGTCTTAGATATGAAAACATCATATTAATTCTGACTTCCCCATTAATTATGTTTGTTTAGGTTACTTGGTGAATCTCACTCTGTGCAGGTGGTACGATTTCCAGTGCAGTGAACTATAATAATTGTGGCAAGGCAGACAATTTATTCATAATTTACCCTGAAACTGGATTTTGGTTCTTGGAGAAAAACAATAGAGATATTTCGCTCGTGAAAGACATTAGAATCCGTTTTGTCCTAGTCCTTTCCCCCCTCATTTTACTACTTGGTTTTATAATATCCAGAATGTAATTGGTTTCTGCTGTCTTACCATCCTGCCCATCCCTTTGTCCTTAGTCATTACCTGCTGTTTTATTTATAACTCTCCAGTATATAACTCTGTATATAACATGGTAGACAGGTCATCTACTTTATCCACAGTAGGATAAGCAAACATCAAGGGAGGTGCTCCTTCCAGGTGTTTTCATCACTGTAGCACATGTCTCACACATCTTAGCTATCAGGATGCTTAAGAACAAAAGGGAACAGCTAAAGAAACTGAAAGGAAAAGAGGAAGAAAAAGAAATTATCCACTAAGAGCATACGGGTAGTTTACGGAATTTAAAACCAGGTTATAAGGTGTTGAGATTCTTGAACTGTTAGCCTTATTTCTACATCATTAGCACAGCCGTCTGCCATTAGCAATAAGTCAATGGCCTGTCCACTCAGAAAAGCATACAGATCTGGCTTTTTTCTGCAAGCATAAGCAGAACTGACAACTGACAGAACAAGCGAGAGCAAACCCTACTCCCTTCTAGCACTGATGATATTACCTAGTTGGGTAATGAAACGTCTGAAAAAACAACAACCAAGTTCAGAGGGTACCAAGGACCCCACAGTCCTCCTCCTCCTCCTCTTTTCCTCCTTATCTCCACAAACCCCTCTCCCTTCTAGCAGTGGAGATGTTATTCAGTTAAGTAATGAAGCCTAACAAAAACAACCAAGTTCAGAAACCACCAAAAACCCCGTGATTCAACCCTAATATTGTCTTCTGTACATATTACCAAGATGGCTTCAGCTACCATTTTGTTGGTCTCCCTTATGCCCAGGCCACACTCCACATCTCACTACCAGCAGATGAGCCCATTTTGAGATGATTTAGGATCTGATTTTTTTTGTTTTGTTTTGATAGTTGTTCCCATTTTTGTTGTTTCCTAACTTGAATTGAAGATTGAAAAAAATATAAGTCAAGCACGCCCAGACCCACTGGGAAGCATGGGAGTAAACTCTTACTAAATGTCAGAAATTCATTCTAGTGATACATTTCTTTCAAGGAATGCAAACACTCCTTATGAGGAGTTTAGCAGAAGATTCAAGGACAAAACTCAGATAACTACTTTTATTGCAAATGCTGAAGTAGCTCTTACAACAATGAAGACGAGCCACAGTAAAATCCAGCCCTCTATATACACATATGGCATGATATGTGGGTGGAGCGATGCCTCGATGGTTAAGATGCTCGACTTGTCAGCTGGAAAGCCAACAGCCTGGGTTCGAAACCCAGCACTGCAGGATGGGAGGAGTTCCCGTTACTTGCCCCAGCTGCTCCCAAAATAGCAGCTGGAAAGCATGAAAATGCAAGTAGATAAATAGGCACCGCTCCAGTGGGAAGATTACTGCATTCTACATTTTCATGCTGGCCACATGTTGATGGTAGTGGCTTCTCAGCTGAGAATCAGAGAGGAGCACTTCCCCCTTGAGTCAGTCATGACTGGGCAAGGGAAACCTGTTTCAATCTTTATACACACATACATCAACTTCAGTTTTTAAAACCTGCCTCTCTTTTTCTCCACCTTAGGGGATAACAGATTTTTAGCAGTTATTTACCTAAGTTACCTAAGTAAATAGGTTAGTTCTTTCAAAAGGGATTTCTCAGTGTGAGTTGTGAAAGCAATGAAGAAGAAAAAATAAGCTGTCCCCATTCCCAAAACACGTTATGAAAAAGAGGTTCTTTGGGCTATTAGTATATTTTATCTCTTCAGCAAATGACTTGAGGTTAGATCACCTATCCTTTTTTTTCTTCTTCTTCAATCTGGGGTGAGACAGTTTCCAAAAGACTTAGCCAACTAGGAAGGAAGCCTGCAAATGAATCTACAAGAAAGCATTTAACAGAATAACAGAGTTTGAAGGGACCTTGGAGGTCTTCTAATCCAACCCCCTGCTCAATCAGGACACCCTGTACCATTTCAGATAAGTGGTTGTCCAATCTCTTCTTAAAAGCTTCCAGTGATGGAGCACCCACAATTTCTGAAGGCAAGTCATTCCACTTATTATTTAGGAAATTCCTGTTAGGAAATTCCTCCTTAGTTCTAGGTTGCTGCTCTCCTTGATTAGTTTCCATCCATTACTTCTTGTCCTGCCTTCAGCTGTTTCGGAGAATACGTTGACCCCCTCTTCTTTGTGGCAGCCCCTTAGAGATTGGAAGACTGCTATCATGTTACTCTTCATCCTTTTCTCTACACTAGCCAAACCCAATTCCTGCAACGTTCTTCATATGTTTTAGCCTCCATCCCCCTACTCATCTTTGTTGCTCTTCTCTACACTCTGCTTTTTGTAACTTGTATTTAAGTAGAAACTAGCAGTAGTGATTTCATGGGTAAAAGTGGTTTGACAAGGCAAATCCTGTCCCGGGGTCACAATGTAAGGGCTACCAAATTCCCTGCACGATAAATCTTTCCATCATTTTAGTTCTGTGGAAAGTTATCAGACGATGTGGGGCTTCCAGGAGAGAAGAAGTAATCTTCAAAGAGACACTCTCTCTGTCCTCCTGGCTAAACCTCTGGTGGACATTTGTCATGCATATTTACAATTGGGCGATCGGGTTGCTCACAGAGGTCAAGAACGATGCTAAGAATCCTGCCGAATATTACCTTTAGGAGAAGGGTGTATGTTTGAGTCTCTCTCCCTCTCCCAACCTTTGCTTCTTAGTTGGGAAAAAAAGTTGCACTCATTGCTGGATCCCTTGCCTCCTAGTTCACAGATTGTTAACTGCACCAGTGTGGGTGACATTTGAGAATCAATTGTTGTATGTCACAAAGGGCTTTGAACCCTTCTAGCTGAGGCGGGGTCGGATTTTGTGGCGAATAATTTTCAGAGCCTGGGGCGGGAGGAGGAATGACAGAGACAAATCTTCTCACCTCCATCTCAGCCTTGGCAGGGGCCTGAGACACGGTAGTCACTTCAGTGCAAGATGAAAGAGAAACACAAGGTAAAAAAAAAAAAGAAAGACATTTCTCCTTTCCATTGTTGTTCTTGAAGAAAAAATGGATGCATTTGTAAAATAGAAAAAAGGGAGAGATTATCAGCCCATTAACACAGATAACTTCATTATCCCCACAACATGACTCACCAGTTTAAAGCACTAGTTAATGGAAGTACAGTGAATGACCCCTTTAATTTACTGTATTTGAGTGTCTTTCAGACAACAGGAGAGCTGAAATGTAGTTCTGTTCAGCTGGACCAATTTTTTTTTTTTTTTTTTTGCACAGAGATCTTCATTCTAACCCAGCCATTACACTTCAAGAATATCTGATCTCTGTATAGGAGAAAAAATATGACACCTTATAAGATGGTTTAGCAAAGGCCAGAAGTCCATCGGAAAGATATAAAAACTGGGGGGGGGGGGGGGAAACTTTCAGAAAAGCTAGAAGGGAAGAAAAGGGATTTGAGAGAAGATTAAATTCTGCAGCCATGTAAAGTGTAGAAAGTTAGCGCCAGAGGTGGGCTTCAGCAGGTTCTGACCAGTTCTAGAGAACTGGTAGTAGAAATTTTGAGTAGTTCAGAGAACTGGTAGTAAAAATTCTGACTGCCCCCACCCTGGGGGTATTCTCTGCCTCCCAAGTCCCAGCTGATCGGGAAGAAATGGGGATTTTGCAGTAACCTTCCCCTGGAGTGGGGAGGGAATGGAGATTTTACAGTGTCCTTCCCCTGCCACGCCCACCAAGGCATGCCCAGCAAGCCATGCCATGCCACACCCTCCAAGCCACACCCACAAAACTGGTAGTAAAAAAATTTAAAACCCACCACTGGTTAGCACCCATCCCTCTCCTGGAAAAATGAAATACTTTGAAAAATATTAAAAAGGCAGGATAAAATATTTCCCCTGGAAGAGAAATAAAAATCCTAAGGGTGACGGAAACTCAGAGCCCGAGCTCCCTGGCCCCAAGCAGATACTAAGATGAGGCCAGCTTTTAGAAATGCAGGTTTGGTAATCCATTACTCCCTGCAGCAAGGTCTGAACAAAGGTAGGATTAGTCCACAGTCACAATAGGAATTGCCCAATTCCCTTTCAGAACACTAGCTCCTTCACTGCATCATCTCAGTTGCGCCACCCCTCCAAACTTCAACCAAACCTAGGAGCTCAGACAACCTACAGAGCCAGCTATGACCCCTACAACAGACAATAGAATACCTGTTCTTGCACAGGAACAGGCAGCTCAAGTTCAAAGCCAAAAAGAAGGTATAAACACCCCTCACTCTCAGTTCCATGTGGTCAGCTGCCCAGGACCTCAAACCCATGTGATTCTGCTTCATCATTAAACCATCTTTCCAATCAGCCTCCATGTTTCCAGTGTCTTTCTCCTGGCTTGGAACTGAACCAAATGGATATTTCTTCCAACAAAGGAAAACAAGTTTTCTTCCATCGTATACTCCTCTTTAGTAAAACATCTCAGTACTTAAAAAAAAATTACTAGGGATTGTAATAATCAGTGGAAGGCACATTCTTTGCAGGAATGTAAAATTAGCTGAAAATTAAGTGCCACAAACCTCCTTGAACATCCATTAATGCCTCATAACCCGGTATTTTCAGATGTGTGAGCATGCCATTATCAACACGAAGAGAGCTAATTGCAAGAATGATTATTGAAAGTTTCAATTTCTCACATATAATATGTTCTGCACTTTGGCCTGGACTGTCCCTGTTTGCACCTTCAGGAGAAAAAAAAAAGGAGGGGGAAAAAAAGAAGCAGCACAATTGAGCTTAATGTATTATGAGAAAAACTTCTTGAAGAGGCATTTGATTTAATGCTCTTTTAGCCAAGCACTTTGTTCCTATTTTGCATAGATGCTTGGTAAGGATGTGGCATTGGAAAGGCACAATTTGTTCTGCACCCTGAGCAGATAGGATTCACACCATCGGGGTTAGATGAACGCGGAAAGATTAGAGATGGGATTGTTTAAAGCAGGACGGGGTGTTCTTTGAGCCGAAACAAAGTTGGCCTTTAGGAAACTTCTCCAGAAGTTGGATGATGTCAGAGGAAGGGGACCCAGGGGTGAACTGCTACAGGTTCAGGCCGGTTCGCCTGAACCGGTAGTAAAAAAAAATGCTTAAAAAGTTAAAAAAAAAAGTTCTGAAGATCAGCTGAGCGACGCGTGATCGTCGGAAGTTTTTTTTTTACTTTTTAAAGCAAAAATATTTCCCTAAAGGGAAGCAGTCCCCACCTTTCTTAATTGCCCCAGCAGGACTGGACCAGCCTATCTACAAGACAGAAGGCCTTCAACTCCAGGGTGATGGGATTATCCTTCAGGGCAAAGCTATTCAGCCACAATAGGAACTTCATTGCATCAGTCCAAATTTCAACCAAGCTTGACTCAGAAAAGCTACAAAGTTAGCTATGACTCCTGCATAGCCCCATGGGAGTCTGAGAGTAACCAATAGAATGCATATTGCCACAGGAACAGGAAGCTCAAGGGCGAGGCCCAAGAGAGGGTATAAATAACACTCACTTTCCACTCCATGTGTTCAGCTGCCCAGGACCTCAAACCCATGTGGTCCTGTCCATCAATAAACCATATTTCCAATCAGCCTCCATGTTTCCAGTGTCTTTCTCTCAACTTGGAACTGAACCAGATAGATATTTCTTCCAACAAGGGATATGGTGCGATCTTTTTATTTATTTGTATCCCGTCTTTATTATTTTTAGAAATAATTCAAGGCAGCGAACATACCCTTCCCCCCCCCCCCCCGTTGGGAGAAATATCCATCTGGTTCAGTTCCAAACTGGAAGAAAGGAACTGGAAACATGGAGGCTGATTGGAAAGATAGTTTATTGATGAAGCAGAACCACCAAGCACATGTGATTCTGGGTAGCTGACCGCATGGAGTTGAGAGTCAGAAATATTTATACCTTCTTTTGAGCTTTGAACTTGAGCTTCCTGTTCCTGTGTAAGAACATGTTGTCAGACTTCTGTAAGGCCATGTAGGGGTCATGTTTGTCTGAGCTAAGTTTGGTTGAAGTTTGGACTGCTGATGCAATGAAGGGGCATTGACAATTCCTATTGTGGCTGAGGGCTAATCCTTGCTGCAGGGAATTTTTGCCTATGAATAGAGCTACCTAGATAATTGGCTTCTTTCAATAAGCACTTTGTCTCTTAAGTGCTGACATCTGCGTAGGGCTATTAAGAAGGGTGGGGGCTGCTTTCTCCCTCTAAAAACATGTTTCTCAACTTCTCATCCAGGGAAATATAATATTCTGCCTTTTTAAAATATTTTTCAAAATATTTCAGTCTTCTAGGAGAGGGGTGGGTGCTAACTTTCTACACTGCCGAGCATGTCCCAATGCTTCAATCACCCATGTGTTTGTTACCCATTGTGAAAGGGCAGAAAACAATGCCACCTGTTGTCATCAATCGTGGTCAGAAGTGACTCCAGGGACCACAAAAGACCCTGGGTTGCAGGAGGCCCACTCTGGTGTAGAGAAGGGCCGGGAGGACAACACACTGAAAAGACGAATGAGTTTCTGTCTAATCATTGCAACTCTCAGAAGCTGCATCTACTTTAATGAGAAGAAGGACTAGGCGTGACATGATAGCAGCGTTCCAGTATCTCAGGGGTTGCCACAAAGAAGAGGGAGTCAAGCTGTTCTCGAAAGCACCTGAGGCTAGGACAAGAAGCAATGGATGAAAACTAATCAAGGAGAGAAGCAACCTAGAACTAAGGAGAAATTTCCTGAAAGTTAGAAGAATTAATCAGTGGAACAATCTGCCAACTTTCCAGAAGCTGTGAATGCTCCAACACTGGAAGTTTCTAAGAAGAGATCAGACAACCATTTGTCTGAAATGGTATAAGGGTTTCCTGCTTGAGCAGGGGGTTGGACTAGAAGAGGTCCCTTCCAAGTTTTTTTATTCAATTATTCCATTAATCTCTCAACCTTGGCAATTTTGTGATCGGATTCAGAAGTGGATAAGAGCTTTTAATACCTGTATAAAAAAAGTAGCGGCCTCTTTCCTTGCTTCTGCTTGAAAAACTCTTTTAAAAAACTTCCTTTTACAACTAAAATGATAATGGCATCCAAATTCTACCCTTCTTTGCATTAAGCAGCATCTGAATATAAGCCAGCAGCTCTTCATAAAAGCAGATAATAAGGCAAAAAAGCCCTGTAGAAACTACTATTATCAAAGAGAAAGAAAGGTTTTCTTAGCTTTCAACTATTGGCAGTGAACTATAGGGAGGGAGGGAGGGAGGGAGGGAGGGAGGGAAGGAAGGAAGGAAGGAAGGAAGGAAGGAAGGAAGGAAGGATAACCCTGAAATATACTTTCAAACTGGGACAGATTATTCCTATGGAATTGTTGTCTGATTGCCCATTCTGCTCTGGGATCTATTAACTCTGAGCCATGTTAGATTCTGCCATTTAGAAACTCTCTGGCATTTTGATAGAGCAGCCAGATGTCAGGTACCCTGGGACATGGCCGAGTTGAAGCTGTCAGTGCTACAAGGGCAGGCAGAGAAAGGAATGCCTTAAGGCAGGATCTACTTTGCAAATATTTCTCTTCTCTCCCATAGATGTGATTATGCCTAGATGTTAATCAAGATCTTTAGGTAGCTTCCTCATCCTCCTTCAGATATATGGAGAATTAGAAACAACCTTCTCCTCCTCCTCTTCTCCTTCTCTGCATTCAAGAAAAAAAAAATAGGACAACTTTCTGAGTCTCCCTTCCCCTTCCACACCCTCCTCCTTCTCCTCCCTCCTCCTCCTCTTCTCCTCCTCGTTTTCCTCCTCGTTCTCCTCCTCCTCCTCTTCTCCTTCTCTGCATTCAGAAAAAAAAATAGGATAACTTTCTGAGTCTCCCTTCCCCACCCTCCTCCTCCTCCTCCTCCTCCTCCTCCTCCTCCACAACCTCATCTATGGGAGAGCCGAGTAATATTTCTTCTCCTTCTCCTTCTCCCCCCCCCCCTCC
>WNWU01000063.1:595412-626945 GCA_012654045.1 Ptyas mucosa | reverse complement strand
CCATTCCATTCCATTCCATTCCATTCCATTCCATTCCATTCCATTCCCACAATGGCAGAGTAGTTAGAATGCAGTATTGCAGGCTAACTCTTCCCACTGCTGGGAGTTTGATCCTGACCTGCTGAAGATTGACTCAGCCTTCCATCCTTCCAAGGTCAGTAAAATAAAGACCCAGATTGTTGGCGGCAATAAGCTGATTGGGTAAACCACTTAGAGACAGCCATAAAGCACTGTGAAGGAGTATATAAGTTTAAATGCTATTAGCAATAACAATAGCACTTAGACTTATATACCGCTTCACAGTGCTTTCCAGCCCTCTCTAAGGGGTTTAAAGAGTCAGCATATTGCCCCCACAATCTGGGTCCGCATTTTACTGACCTTGGAAGGATGGAAGGCTGAGTCAACCTTGAGCCTGGTGAGATTTGAATTGCCAAATTGCAGGCAGCCGGCAGGCAGCAAAGTAGCCTGCAGTACTGCATTCTAACCACTGCGCCACCGTGGCTCATCGTTTTTCTGATCAAAATCTGAAAACGTTCATTCCCACAAGCAATATCTAACTACAGGTTTACATAGGAATCGGTGCCATTCAATCAAGGATTTGCTCCTTTTTCCCCCAAATGTCTTTTAAAAGTGGCATCCTCGTGGCTTTTTGTTATTTTCTCTTTTCTAACCAGGGCTATAGAAATCCAGATTTGCTCAGAGTTCCTGTTCTGTGAGTATCGGCTTTAATTGCCACTTCTCTCTCCTGTTGCAAGAACAATTGGTCATTCTCTTTTATTTATCTTTCGATTGGCATAATTGTGCCTCTGCTGTCCTCAAAGCTAAATGAACTCAATTGAGCAAAAGCACTATAGCAGGAATGCACTAAGGACAATTCAGGAATTGTCCTCCCATCATCATGAGGAACAGAAGCAATTGTGAATTATTGTGAATTATTGTGTCGATAAAACAAATGCAAATTCAAAAATGTAATTTTTAGAGCAGCTCATCTCAATAAGTATCTGAGCAGCAAACAATATTACGCTAAAATAAAAACAACTGCAACTATAAGTGCAAAAATTAACATACATCATACAGGCAATGCCAATGTCTGGGATTCTGCATAAAATCTTAGCAAAATTAATAATGTTTATTTATACGGCAGGCATTTAATCTGGAATAATAATGATACTGTGCTGCTCTCTGTCTTTAAAATGTTTCTTCTTTTATCATCCAGAGAAATAATATCCTGCCTTTTTAATATTTCTCAAAATGTTTCATTCTTCCAAGAGAAGGGTGGGTGCTAACTTTCTCCAAGTCTGTTTCTCCATTTTGTACAATTTTCTCCTCTCATTTCTTACTGGGCATTTCAGATTATGGATTTGGAGACAGTTGCTGAGAGAATTGTGGACTGCCCAAATCAACTAGTCCCAGACGAAATAAAAATAAAGACTGAATGCTCCCTGGAAGCCAGGATCAGCAAGCAGAAACTTATTTGTGAGTAGGCGATAGGTTAAAAAAACCAACTATGGTTGGCCCAGTTGAAGAAAATACAGTGAAATTGGAGGACAGGCAAAAAGATCGTTGTAATGTTGCTAAAACGAGATAGGCGTTATTGTTAAAAACAAGTTAAAAATGCCGCATTCATCCACAGAATTCCAGGAGTTAAACTTGACTCAGGGGACATACCTGGAAGGCATGGAGCCTGGCATTGATTGTTTAGCTCCAGTGGCAAAGAAAGAAAAATATGGAATATAGCATTGCCTTTAGAGAAGGGGTCCCCAAACTTAGCAGCTTTAAGACTTGTGGACTTCAACTCCCAGAATTCTGGGAGTTGAAGTCCACAAGTCTTAAAGCTGCCAAGTTTGAAGATCTCTGCTTTAGAGCAAGGAAGAGGGGAGGAATTAGGAGATGGTGGCCTTCCAGCCGGACAACTTGAGAGTGTCTATCAAATAATACATATACAGTAGATGGACCCTGAGAGGTGAGAAGAGCTGCCCCTGTGTTCAAAGAGATTTAAAGAGAAATGGTGGTCGAGAAAGTGGAGATCTGGGAAGATGGGCTTCTGTGGGGCAGGAGCTCCTTCCTATGAATCCTGCAGCTCCATTATCCTGTCTGCATTTCCTTGGCTATAAGTTAATCAGTTCAGCTACAGGGATCTTCTCCAGAACCAGTAGCTTTACAAGGAATGCAGACAGACCTTCGTTTACTATGCCAACCTCCATCTTTATTTCCATCCTTTTTTCTCTTTCCTTTTCCTTTTTAAAGAAGAGACTGGACAGTCACTTGTGTGAAATGGTATAGGATCTCCTGCTTGGGCAGGAGGCTGGACTAGAAGACTTCCAAGGTTCCTTCCCGTTCTATTTTTCTTCTTCTTCTTCTTCTTCTTCTTCTTCTTCTTCTTCTTCTTCTTCCTCTTCCTCTTCTTCCTCTTCCTCCTCTTCTTCTTCCTCCTCCTCTTCCTCTTCTTCTTCTTTTCTTCCTCTTCCTCTTCCTCCTCCTCCTCGTCTTCTTCTCTTCTTCTTCTTCTTCTTCTTCTTCTTCTTCTTCTTCTTCTTCTTCTTCTTCTTCTTCCTCCTCCTCCTCCTCCTCCTCCTCCTCCTCCTCCTCCTCCTCCTCCTCCTCCTCCCTGCTCCTCCTACTGTGTATTATTAAATCCAAATTGACTCTTCTTTTTAAAGAAGAGACTGGACAGTCACTTGTCTCAAATTGTATAGGGTCTCCTGCTTGGGCAGAGGGCTGAACTAGAAGACCTCCAAGGTCTCTTCCAGCTCTACTCTGATTTTTTTTCTTCCTCTTTCTTTTTCCTTTTTCTTCTTCTTCCTCCTCTTCCTCTTCCTCCTCCTCGTCTTCTTCCTTCTTCCCCCTCCTCCTCACCCCCCAACTGGAACTGTGCTATTATTAAATCCAGAATTATCCTGGATGCTTTGGATCCAAACCGGGCACTCTCTGTTTGCATTAGATCTGAAATACTTCATATGCCCCACAATATTGGCCACAACTCTTCATTTATCTCTATTTACTTCTCCTGTCTTTCTTTCCCACCAAATAATCATTGGGGAAGGGGATATGGATTTAACAGGAGCAAGAAGTACATAAGAGAAAGTCTAAATTCAATTGTCCTTCTTCCTCATTTATGCTAGTGTGGTGCATCCTTGATCATGGCTATATCTTTACAATAGTACTTTGGAATTTGCATTCAATGATTCGGAAGAAGAGAAACCCACACAAGCTGTTATTTGGGTAGCTATTGCTCCAGGCTTAATTTAAAACAATTCAGCACAATTGTAAGTCAACCGTTATTATTTTTTTTTTGTAAAAGAGTACAAAGGGGACAGAGATCAGGTGAATCCGATAATAGTTTTTTATTCAGTTTGGCTAAACAAGCCTAGTTTCCAAGCTTCTATTTCCAAGCAGACACATTATTGTCTCATTGTTAGCTCAACAGCCTTTACAAAAATAACGAGTCTTCGCGAGTTGACAGTCCCTGGGAGTTGTGTGGGATGGTAGCAGTGGCAAACCATCTCCTCTTGCGCATATTACAATCTGGTGTTTTCACATGAGCTGAGCCAAAACTACCTTGTTTAGAATGACATGTTAGAACTGCAAAATGAATCCCTTTTGTTACTTCTGGTAAAAATAAAACCTTGCTTGTTTTCGACTTTGCCTACACAAAGTCTAAAGAACTTAAGCATTCGTGCTCAGACAGATCTGCTTGGATTGTATACCATTGTCAACTCCGAGGCCCCTCATATGTGGGGTGCCACAAGGGTCGGTCCTCTCGCCCCTCCTGTTCAACATTTATGTGAAGCCGCTGGGCGAGATCATCCGTGGTTTTGGGGTGAGATATCATCAGTACGCTGACGACACCCACCCTGTACATCTCCACCCCAGACCACCCCAATGATGCCCTTGAAGTGATGTCCTGGAGGCCGTGCGGATCTGGATGGGGAGGAACAGGCTCAGACTCAATCCATCCAAGACCGAGTGGCTGTGGTTTCCGATGTCCTGATATAGTCAGCTGGTACCATCGCTGACTATCGGGGGTGAATCATTGGCCCCTGCAGAGAGGGCGCGCAATGTGAACCTGGATTCACGGCTGTCTTTAGAGGAGCATTTGACGGCCGTGACCGGGAGGATTTTTCATCAGGTTCGCCTGATTCGCCAGTTGCGTCCCTTTCTGGATCGGGACTCGTTATACACGGTCACTCATGCCCTCGTCACCTCTCGCCTGGACTATTGTAATGCTCTCTACATGGGGCTCCCCTTGAGGAGCACCCGGAGGCTCCAATTGGCGCAGAGTGCGGCCGCGCGGGTGGTGATGGGAGCGACGTGGCGCTCCCATGTTACTCCTCTCCTGCGCGAGCTGCACTGGCTCCCGGTGGTCTTCCGGGTGCGCTTCAAGGTGTTGGTTACCACCTTTAAAGCGCTCCATGGCTTAGGACCCGGGTACTTACGGGACCGCCTACTACCACCAATAGCCTCCCACCGACCGGTACATTCCCATAGAGAGGGGCTCCTCCGGGTGCCGTTGGCCAAACAATGTCGGCTGGCGGCCCCCAGGGGGAGAGCCTTCTCTGTGGGGGCACCCACTATTTGGAACGAGCTTCCCCCCAGAGTTACGGAGGATCCCGGATCTTCATGCCTTCCGCCTGAGTTAAAAACTTTCCTGTTCCACCAGGCGGGCCTGGCCTAATTCTCCCCTTTTCCCCTTCTTTTGTAAAATAATTTAGAAATTTTAAATTGTAAATATTTTAATATTTGGAGTTTTAATATTTTATAATTGGGATTTTAAATATTGGGGCCATTGTTTAATTCGGTTTTATTTGGCTTTTAAATTTTGTATATATGTTTTTTACTTATGGCTGTTCACCTCCCTGAGTCCCCTCGGGGAGAAGGGCGGTATATAAATCTAATAAATGAAATGAAAATGAAATGAAATGAAATTGTCAAATAATCTTACTCCATAAAGACTTAGCTGATGTAGAAGAGTACAAAGATGATTTCAAAATAGACAAGAGTCCTTAGGTTGACTGTTAATAGAAAGAAAAGAGCCATTTAACTAAAAGAGGAGGTGTGAGAAAGAGAGTCAAAATAATCCCACCTGGATTTTATTTGGTGTAAGAGTGGAGAGTGGAAAAAGCTGGCAGGCTTTCCAGACTCTCTGTTTATACTCCACAACAATCAATGATACACCTGCAGTAAAACACTTGGTTGTGTTAAGATTAGAAGGTAGTGATAATGGTGACGAGTCTACTTGTTCTGCCTTCTCCGTCACTCTTCTCAATGTCCACCATGTCTTTATGCAAACTTCTTGTCAAAGAATGGTAACAAGGTCAGAGACATGGTAACAAGGTCAGCCAATGAATAGGCATAGCAACTAAGTCAGCTAATGAGGACTGTTTGGAAACTGAAACTGGAAGGAGCCTGGGTGTGGCTCTGTAGCTCTGAGTCTGTGCAAAAGCTGCAAACTAGTCTGCTCTCTGAATTGAAACCCAAACTCATCTCTGCTGTTTTCTCCTCTGCTTGTGTTTGCTTGTCATCTCTACCATATTGGAAGAATCTGCTGTTGGTATTGTATGTGTTATTATGTATATAAAGGGAAGTGAATGAATCCTGCTGAATCAGTTATCTGCGTGTGCTTTCTGGATGTGATTTCTGCAACGAACTCTGACACTTCTGCAGTCAGAAACTTTTTCTTCTAGTTTCAGCGATTGTCGACCTCGATATGAACGTGTCCTGCAATTAAGATCAGACAGAGATTTGTAGAAATGCTCAAGAACTTCATGGCGAAGAACATCAGTTCCTCTGACACTCCCAGGCCAAGGAGTGCTGCATTGCCAGAACTGTGTTTGATACTTTTCATCTCCCAGGGGAGAATCAAGTCCTTAGCAATAGCACTTAGACTTATATCATCATCATCATCATCATCATCATCATCATCATCATCATCATCATCTTAGCCATTGTCTAACCCCGGCAGGATGAAAGCCTCTTCTGCACATTTCCAACCCGTACGGTCTTTCTTTTGCCAACTGGCCCCGCAATACTTGCCGATGTCATTGATCCATCTTGTTTTAGGTTTCTTTCATGATGCTTTTTATCAAGTGGGATCAGGGGTGAAATACAGCAGGTTCTGACAGGTTCTGGAGAACCGGTAGCAGAAATTTTGAGTAGTTCGGAGAACCGGCAAATACCACCTCTAGCTGGTCCCAGAGTGGGGTGGGAATGGAGATTTTGCAGTATCCTTCCTCTGCCACGCCCACCAAGCCACACCCACCAAGCCACATCATGCCGCCAAGTCATGCCAACAGAACTGGTAGTAAAAAAATGAATTCCACCACTGAGTGGGATTAATTCTATGTCTGTGTCGGTAGACTTAGACTTAGAATAACTTTATTGTCACTGTAAATGTGCACTAATTGGTATACATTAAAATGAAATTTTGTTGCATACAGCTCTCAAAGGGTCACCACCTCCAATATACACTATATGAACATGACAAATAAATAAGTAAGTAAGTAATTACGCACATATCCACATATCCACATATATTATATGACACAAAGAAAAAACACAGTCTGGTCTGGGTGTATATATGTACATGGCGAGAAAAACAAATTTTGCAAGTTTACCAGACGGATGGCATAGGGAACAAAGCTGTTACAGAATCTAGTAGTCCTGCTAGAAATACTTTGAAACCTCCTCTGAGAGGGGAGCAACAGAAACAGACCGTAAAGTGGGTGTGTGGGATCTCTAACAATGCTTTGAGCTCTAAGCACTTAGCACTTATAAGCAGTATCTTGAATAATGGGAAGCGAGCTTCCTATAAACTTCTTGGCTGTCCTCACCTCTCTCTGTAGGGACTTTCTATCTGAGGCACTGGTACCAGATGGTCCCCCTGCCATCAGTTCTTCTCGCTATATGATTTTATAACTCTTTCTACAACTTTTCAAACTTGGACCTCTGTTGGACTGGGCCTCACTGAGATGCTCCTGATCTCTTTCTACTAGCCGTGCTGTTCAACAGGTCCGTCCCTTGCACCTTACTTGCTTCTGAGGAATCTCTACCTGCGGGTTCTGTTTATTCCTGGATACACTTCAGGCCACACCATACAAAAACAATTTCAAAAGCGTTCAACAATCTCCTCTCCTGTTGAAGTTACTGTAACTCTTTTGCCCTTTTATATGTTTTCACTTGCAAGGCAGAGGTAGCTATATTGAGATGTTTAAGTTGAGCACAAAGCTTCTTTGTATCTAGGTAACAATGAACTGCTTTGGGCACGCAGGGAAAAAATAATAATAACCTCAGCACCTGTAGGACAATTTATCCCATCCCATCCTACCCCATCCCTTCCTTATCATAAAGCTTGATTTATCTCTAAGCGATTTATCTTCCATTTGGTTCAAGCCTTCTACTTGAATGTCTTCAATGGTTTGCTTTGTCTTCTCTCCTTTGTAGTTTGGGATTCTTCTTCACTTTCTTGGAAGGCCGATTCTTCTTTTGAGCTGCAAGCCTTTATTTTCTCTAGGCTTTTTTCCCCCCCTTGAACAAATGCAGGAGAATTTGCAAATAACCTTCAACCTGCTCCGGCAGTTCTTTTCCCATCAGCAATGGGCTCTGAGCTTCAGCACTTTCCCCTGCCACAGGTTGATATAAATTGAGATGGTAATAACAGCAACAACTGCCGTTCAGGTAAGCTTCCTGCATAACGTGAAGGAGGTCAGGTTCCCCAAACTGCTAAGGAAACGTGTAAAAATAGAGCGGT
This sequence comes from Ptyas mucosa, assembly GCA_012654045.1. Classification (NCBI taxonomy): domain Eukaryota; kingdom Metazoa; phylum Chordata; class Lepidosauria; order Squamata; family Colubridae; genus Ptyas; species Ptyas mucosa. The sequence goes on along the minus strand of WNWU01000063.1, from coordinate 619,198 downwards.
TTTTGTACTGAAACCTTCCACCTTTGAAGTAATAGAAAGTATTAGTTGATGGCCATAGAAGGGAGAAAGGACGCCGTGGCTCAGTCGCTAAGATGCTGAGCTTGTCGATCAAAAGGTTGTCAGTTCAGCGGTTCGAATCCCTAGCGCCATGTAATGGTGAGCTCCCGTGACTTGTCCCAGCTTCTGCCAACCTAGCAGTTTGAAAGCACGTTAAAAATGCAAGTAGAAAAATAGGGACCACCTTTGGTGGGAAGGTAACAGCGTTACGTGCACCTTTGATGTTTAGTCATGCCAGCCACATGATCACGGAAACATCTTTGGACAGTGCTGGCTCTTCGGCTTTGAAACAGAGATGAGCACCGCCCCCTAGAGTCGGGAACAACTAGCACATATGTGCGAGGAGAACCTTCACCTATAGAAGGGAGAAAGTATAATGAAGCATTCCCCAGTTGGGCCAATTCTTAAATATGATTCTCATTATATGGGATATAAGAATCACCAAATAGGTCTTACAGTACATAATTTCCAGTCTCAAGGTTACTTCAGATGACCAATAGCCAAAAGTATAAAGCAGAATGAACTGTCAAGAGAAACAGTGATTTGCAAGTACGTGCCTATTTTAATTATTTCACCAAAGTTATTTTCTGAAAATGGAACCCAAAGACTAATCTAGTCCTACCTAAGGGGGGAAAACATCTGTTTTAGCAACTATGTTGATATTTCTCATTTCTTTCCCAAAGGTGCTTTTTTCAAGAGGCAACTGGACTTGCTGCTTTTTCTTTGAAGACGTTTCCCTTCTCATCCAAGAAGCTTCTTCAGCTCTGCCTGGATGGTGGGGAATGGAAGGATTTATACTCCTTGTAGACAGCTGGTCATTTGCATCCTTTTAGTGAGTTGTTAAGGTAACTTGGAGCTTTATCTGTGTCCTCAGGGTCACCTGAGAGGTGCAAATGGGTGTAGACCAGTGGTGGGATTCAGCCAGTTCGCACCACTTCGGGAGAACCGGTTGTTAACTTTCTGAGCAGTTTGGAAAACTGGTTGTTGGAAGAAATCATTAGGGCAGAGAATTGGTTGTTAAATTACTTGAATCCCACCATTGGTGTGGAGCCTTCTTGGAACTGTTGAAAGGGACGTGTTGTAGACCGGAGATAATCCAGTCCACCTTGAATTCCTTTATACAAATTTGAACTGCATGGATATCCTGATTTCCCTGGTGCTTGATGCTGGCATGTGATAAAATACATATTTGCTTTTGCATAAACACACATGCAAATACAAGATGCAATATATCAACCCTTCTGATCTGAAAATGATTTCAGGACAATTTGCTAGCCTTGCTTGCTGGGATTCTGGAGATGAGGCAGCGACTGGCGATCAAGTTAAAACACAGGATGAACGTTTCCAAGTGAGATGAAAGTAGGTACAGGTCTTGACTTAAAACAGTTTGTTTAGTGACTGTTCAAAGTTATGAGCCGTGGTGGTGCAGTGGTTGGAATGCAGTACTTCAGGCTACTTCTGCTACCTGCTGCCTGCCTGCAATTTGGCAGTTCGAATCTCACCAGGCTCAAGATTGACTCAGCCTTCCATCCTTCCGAGGTGGGTCAAATGAGGACCCAGATTGTTGGGTGCAAGATGCTAACTTTGTAGACATGGTGTCACAGTGGTTAGAGTGCAGGCCACTTCTGCTGCCTGCCAGCTGCCTGCAATTTGACAGTTCAAATCTCACCAGGCTCAAGGTTGACTCAGCCTTCCATCCTTCCAAGGTGGGTCAAATGAGGACCCAAATTATTTGGGGCAAGTGTCAGCTCCAGCGTGCTGTTGGCATGGAGCTGCCATTCTTGGGGAGAGGAACGCACAAACCTTGTTTCAGCCCAGCATCTGCTTCATCAAGCCTCCCTGGAACTGATAGGATTGACGGGAGGGAATAGCTGGGGGATGACATCATCATGGCCAGCCGGAAATAACAAGTGGATTAACTGTTGAGATGCTGGTTGTAAATACTCAAGATGCTGACTCCATAAACCACTTAGAGAGGGCTGTAAAGCACTGCGAAGTGATATATAAATCTAAGTTCTATTGCTATTGCTACAACAGCCCTGAAAAATGTGACTTGTGACCATTTTTCACAGTTACGACCTTTGCAGCATCCCCATGATCATGTAATCAAAATCCAGATGCTTGAAAATCCAGATGCTTGGAAACTGACTCATACTTATGACGGTTGCAGTGTCCCTGGGGTCATTTTGCGAAATTCTGACACGCAAAGTCAATGGGGAATCCTGATTCACTTAACAACTGGGATATTAATTGATCAGCTGCAGTGATTCACTTAACAACTGTGATAAGAAAGGTCGTATAAAGGGGCAAGACTCACTTAACAAATGTCTCACTTAACAACAGAAATGTGGGGCTCAATTGTTGTCGGAAGTCGAGGACTATCTGTATATGTCAATGTGCCTCCCCTGAATACTTAATTTCCAGATTTTCAGATATTAGAGATGGGTTCGCAGCAGTGGTGGGATTCAAAATTTTTACTACCAGTTCTGTGGGCGTGGCATGGCTTGGTAGGCGTGGCAGGGGAAGGATACTGCAAAATCTCCATTCCTACCCAACTCCAGGGGAAGGATACTGTAAAATCTCCATTTCCACTCCGCTCCAGGGGAAGGATAGTGTAAAATCTCCAGTCCCATCCCACTAATCTGCTTTCCAGCTCTGTTCTCCTGTGCAAGGCAAAAAAAGAAGACTCAGCCAATCAGCTGGGACTCGATCAGCTGGGACTCAGGAGGCAGTGAATAGATCAGGGCGGGGCCAGTCAGAGGTGGTATTTGCCGGTTCTCCGAACTACTCAAAATGTCCACTACCGGTTCGCCAGAACTGGTCATAACCGGCTGAATACTACCTCTGGTTTGCAGTGAAATTCTGTCTTGGAGAAAGAGACAATACAAACTTTTTTCCTTCTTTTCCTGAAAGACATCAGTACCAATATTGTCTTGAGTTTTAATAAAAGTAGATAGCAAGCATGAGGCCTTGCAACCTAGCCTTCGCAATAAATCAGATATCCTGACGTTTCAAGACTTGGCAAGAAACTCTCAGCCCTGGTTCAGCTAGATTAAAATCTTTATTGCAAGCAAAAATGAAGCCAGACTTAAAAGAGGAAGGTCTACACTTTCAGCAAGAAAACGTAAACTTTACCGTGATACCTTCCAGGATTGAACGTGTGTTCTGCCCCAGCTATGGACCCCAAAGAACGCAGCACACACAAAGTCTGTACAAACCTTAGTTTACTAAATTAAATCAGTCTTTTTCAAACAAAGGCTGTTAATTAACTTTCTTAACAGCCTACAAGAATCCAAAGAATAAATAATCGTAATCTTACTATGGTTGGCAGAAAGCCCAGAAGTAATTTGCAGAGAAGTAAAATCAAGACGTGAAGGAGAGTGAACGAAGTTGTTCCCTGCAAATTGCCTCAGTCGGCGTCCTTCCTTAAATAGGCTAAGGGAGTGGTCAATTAGCCCCAAGCCTTACTCTCAATGTCCTGAGGAGCCACTCCTGCCTTTTGGCAGCTCTGCGCACCCGTGCATCGAGAAGAGGCTCCTCCTCTTCGTCCTCTTCACTTATGGGAGCTTCTGAAGGCCCTGGCTGAATCCCCGCCTCTGGCACCACATCTTCTCCAGCCTTCTCATTGTCTGACTCGAGTGCAAGCTGCACAGGCTGCTGGCGCAGCACCACACCGCTACTAGCGGGCCTCAACAACTTGGGTCTTCTTCTTTCCAACTTCTCCAAATTTCCAGGATTCATGACATCATTTAGGATGGTCTTGAAGCCCGTGGATATCGTACATTGATCTTTTGCTCTTTTAATCCAATTTTTCATTTAAGCATTTGACTGAGTTGTAGAATAAAATAAGAAACACAATGCAAAAGAAAACAGGAGAACCACGGGAAAGAAGGGAGGGAAAAGAAAAGTGAGGAAGGATTAGGAGAAAGAAAAAGAAGCATTGACTTCCGACTCTCTCTGCTGCAGTAAAATAAAGCATTGACATCAAATTGGATAACTGTTTGTCTGAAGTTGTAGAGGGTTTCCTGCAGGGGTGGGCTTTAAATATTTTAGCAAGAGGTTCTCTGCTTGGTTGCTGGGTGGGCGTGGCCATGGTGGGCGTGGCCTAGTCAGCCCTGCACCACGGCAGGGTCAGGGCATTTTTGTCCTCCCCAGGCTCGGAAGGCTTTCCTCGAGCCTCCAGGAGGGCGAAAACGGCCTCCCAACGCTCTAGAGGCCCTCTGGAGGCCAGAAACGGGCTCATTTCCAGTCTTCCCAAACTTTCGATAGGCCCGTTTTTCACCCTCCCCGAGCCTTCGCGTGTGCCCTGCACTTATCTGAATCCAAAATGGGCTATGTGGGGCCTCCTGGGAGGGGTGGGGCAGGGTGGGTAGGGCCAGCCAGGAGTGGGATTTTGGGGTTCTCCGAACTGCACAAAATCCTAGCTAATCCCTGCAGCTCACCAGCAGCTCACGCCTGCAGCCCACCCCTGGTTTTCTGCCTAGGCCGGGGGTTGGACTAGAAGACCTCCAAGGTCCCTTCCAACTCTTATTCTATTCTATATCACTTTTTGTTTTTCCATAATAGTGTAAACTAGCCATTTTAAAAAATATATATATTTATATGCCGCCCTTCTCTGGAGACTCAGGGCAGCTTACAATGTGTTAAGCAATAGCCTTCATACTTTTGTATATATTATACAAAGTCACCTTATTGCCCCCACAACCGGGTCCTCATTTTACCCACCTTAGAAAGGATGGAAGGCTGAGTCAACCTTGAGCCTGGTGAGATTCGAACTTGCAGTAATTGCAGGCAGCTGGATGTTAAATGCTGTCTTAGTAGGAGGCATTAGCCTCCTACGCCACTCAGGTTTCTATAGGGATCTATCAATCTAATCGGTAAAACTCAAAATCAAAGTTTCATTCCCTTCCACTTCAAGCACAAAGTTCAGAAGTGGTCTCCATGTGGAAACAAAAGTACTTACATTCTTTTCTTTCAACAAAATAGTCAACTTAGCCATTTCAGCCAACTCCATCAACTTCTGCAACCATTCGTCCATGATGGGAATCGAGGTGTCCTTCCATTTTTTAATAATTATAATCCATTTTTTAAAAACTTCCATGCAGATGAGTTTTTCACCCTCTCTGAGCCTCTGCGCAGGCAATGCACTTATCTGCATCCAAAACGGGTCACGTGGGGACTGCTGGGAAGAGTGGGCCGGGCCAGGGCAGGCGGGCCAGCCAGGGGTAGGATTTGGACGTTCTCCGAACTGCACAGAATCTTAGCTAGAGGTTCTCTCAAACCCCTGCGAACCCCCAGCAGTCCACCCCCGACGTCTTCAAGATATTGTAGATATTTAGACGTGTCATCCAGGCACTCTCTGGAATGGTATCCCTTCTCGTCTGCAGAAAGGGATCCCAGTTCAAAGCATAAGGAAAGCTTGAGAATCTCATTTTTAACCTTACACATACATAAGCTTTGTATGTGCAGAGAGCTCTGATGGATGCTTTCTCATTCAACATCGCTGGGTGGCAGGATTCCAGAACGTCTGGGGTTGAATGTTAGCGTTCCAAGTCATGCACCCATTGAAAGCAGATCTCCGAGGCGGGTAGATTCCTCAAAGAACAATTGATTGGATGCATCATATTAGCACAACTGGTGAAAACCCAGTCTGAAAGTTCCCGTGGTTTTCACCTAACTAAAAAGTGAAAATTCCCCCTTTCCCCCTCCCCAGGCATCAGTCACATTCTCCAATAGAGGTGCCGGCTGGTTGCGCGGTTACTCTACTCCTCCTTTCCCCCGCCACCTGTTGAAATGTCCTTGGTTCCCACAGGAAAACTTTTTGTTTTGACTACAAAAACTATTTTCTCCCCCCTCCCTTTCTTGTGGCAACCCTGGAGTCGTAAAAATGGCTTCAGCCAGGTTCACTTCAGGGGTGACATGGAACGTTTGAAATATCCCAAAGCTAACCTTTTGCAAAGCAAAGCGTTTTTCTCCCTCGGTGATTCAAAATGCAAGCTGCGCTCTAGCTGTTAAAATGCAAAACCCTCCTCACGTCACCACAGAAAGTGATGTTGGTGTTCTTAGAAATTGCTGCTTGTGACAACAATAATAATTTAGATGCATGCATTTATATACAGAGGCTTTACTCCTAGAAGCAGTTTGAACAAGGTCACACAACTTTCTTGGCAAGATTTTTTCTTTCTTTCTTTCTTTTTTTTTTTGAAGTGATTTGCCATTGCCTTCTGTCCAGGTTGAGAAAGAATGATTAGCGCACAGTTGATATTTGAGTGGAGAAGTTGGACTATGGGGTTTTTTTTGTGCTCTCAGTCAAATAGCACTGATGATGTTATCTAGCTAGGTTGGTAATTTTATTTATTTATTTGTTTATTGGTTCGATTTATATGCCGCCCTTCTCCGGAGACTCAGGGCGGCTTACAATGCGTTAAGCAATAGCCTTCATACTTCTGTATATACCTGCTTAGTAGGGCTTTCGGCCCTCCCTAAGCGGTGTGCTTTTTTATACAAAGTCAGCTTATTGCCCCCACAATCCGGGTCCTCATTTTACCCACCTTAGAAAGGATGGAAGGCTGAGTCAACCTTGAGCCTGGTGAGATTTGAACTTGCAGTAATTGCAGGAAGCTGGCAGCTAAGTGCTACTTAACAGTGCTTTAGTCCGCTGTTCCACCAAGGCTCCACTAAGGCACCAAGTAATTAAAGGTCTGCCCCCTCCCCCCCTCAAAAAAAGGCCCAAACTCAGAAAGCACCAAGTTCCCCCACAACTCAACCTTGAGTTACAAATATTCTATTGGAAAGTCAGACTATGTCATGATATTTTCAAGCCTGTGTTTCAGTCTCATGGGCTGAAAGAGGAAAGTGAGAACTTCCTTCATTCGGAAGTCCCTGGCTCTTGAATTTTTCAGATTGTTGATGTGCTGTGAATATTTATTTATTTATTTATTATTCATTTATTTGGTCAAGCATGTATTAGATAAAAGATATAAGTATAAACAAGATTATGAATACGGGATAAGGACATGAATAAACGGGGACATTAGGACAAGGCACGTTGATGCGCTTATGCACGCCTCTTACAGACCTCTTAGGAATGGGGTGAGGTCGACAGTAGACAGTCTAAGGTTAAAGTTATGTGGGTTTGGGGGGGGTGAAACCACAGAGTCAGGTAGTGTATTCCAGGCATTAACAACTCTGTAATCTTCCTGCAATCAAGTTTGGAGCGGTTTACCTTAAGTTTGTATCTATTGTGTGCTCCTGTGTTGTTGCGGTTGAAGCTGAAGTACTCATTGGCAGATAGGACATTATAGCAGATAATTTGATGTACTACGCTTAGGTTGGACCGAAGGCGGTGTAGTTCTAAGTTGTCTAGGCCCAAAATTTCAAATCTGGTGGCATAAGGTATTCTGTTGCGAGCAGAGGAGTGGAGGACTGTTCTCAAGAAATATCTCTGGACTCTCTCAATTGTATTAATGTCCGATATGCAGTGCGGGTTCCAGACAGATGAGTTGTATTTGAGAATTGGTCTAGCAAATGTTTTGTATGCTCTAGTTAGCAGTACAAATTTAACGCAAACCTTCTGTAAGAGGGGAAGTGAAGAAGGAGGGATGGGTTTCAAATGATTGCTTCTGCAGAGTTGGAAATGTTTAATTGGTTGGGAGCAGGAAGGAATGGCTTTTGTGTACGTGGACATGGCAAAGAAAGTCATTCTTCTCCTGTGTGGATTGCTTACAAATTTGAGGGACATACAGCCATCAAGAGGGAAGAGTGGTACGGTGGTCTAGAAGTGAAGCTCTCGCCTCACAATCAGAAGGCTGTGAGTTCGATCCTAGGTAGGGGCAGATATTTCTCTCTCTGGGCACACTGAGAATATATCCGCTGAACAAAGCTCCGCATTGGTGACAGGAAGGGCATCCGGCCATTAAACACTCTGTTAACTCCATTCAATTGCCCAGATTCCACCCCACAAGAGATTATGGGGTCGTTAAATGATGAGGGAAGGGAAGAATTAGCAGGAACAGATAGTTGGTTGTATTTCCTTAGACTTTCACAGAACCTCTTGAAATCCTTGCAGAACCACATGGAACACAGTTTGAAGAAACCCACCTAAAACCTAAAATACGGCTTCTTTTGGGGATGTCTGTTGATTTTAAGATATCAATACTCCATTTAAAAATGCAGAGAGTCTTCAAATAGCTTCCTTCCCAGATTAATTTTGTCTCTTCCCCATCTCACAGTTGGGCAATTTTTTTAAAAAAAGCATTAAACTGGCAACCGACTATTCTATTGATTTTCTAAAAATGACTATTGCTTTACATAAGGCCCAGAGGCATTCTTGAAAACCCACATTATTCTGGAAACCGGTGCTTTTGCATAGGCTATTTAATTGTTTTTAATTAAAGGAACCTAAAAATAAAGTCAGACGAGGCTGGAGCTCGTCGAGTATCGAGGGAGGCATTTCCAGTTCAAGGTACATTATTTTAAACTCTTCATTAAAATGGTATTCATATTGTTTACCATTACGTACGCATCAGGCTAAACCTAACTGAACCACTTCATTCTTTACTATAGAGAATGGAAAACTGAGTTGTTGCCAAATACAATTTTAATTATCCTTAACCAGCCATGGAGATAGTTGGAAGTCTAATTAAGCAGCAGCTGAAGATTTCGGCACTCCTACTTTTAAAGGTATGTCCTTCAGATTGGGAGAAAGACAGAGAACTGCCAAGATTGGGTTACTTACCCAAATAAAATGTTCCTGTTGAAGGAAATGAATAGTAAGTTACTCTTTTATAAAAGTGTTTAATGTATTAAAAAGCTGTGATGTCTCACTGTTGGAAACTGACCACAAACTGTAATTAGTAGAGACAATGTGTTATGAAAAGCTCCCTTGGAGACACGAACTTACGCCTTGGGCAAGACCACTATCAGTTAAAAGTAAACATGATAAGATAGTTGTTGTTGGGCAGGAAATGTCAAGATGACCCTTTAAAGCAGGGGTGAAATGTAAAATTTGTTACTACCGGTTCTGTGGGTGTGGCTTGGTGGTGGTGATGTTAATGTGACTGGGTGGGCGTGGCCAACTTTTTTTTTTTTTAACTTTTCAAAGCATTTTTCTAATGCTTTGAAAAGCCTCTGCTGATCAGGCAACTCAGCTGGGATCGTCAGAGAGGCTTTTTAAAAAATGCCTCTCTGCCAATCAGGCAACTCAGCTGGGAGTTGCCAGAGACTTTTCAAAGCATTTTTTTTACCACCTCTTTGGCCAAGAGGTTGCAGAAAAAAATGGTTTGAAAAGCCTCTGAGGATCCCAGCTCAGCTGCGCGATCATCAGAGGCTTTTTTTTTTTTTTACTTTTAAAAGCATTTTTTTCTTCAGAAGAGGTTGTAGAAAAAATGCTTTTAAAAATATATAAAAAAGCCTCTGATGATCGTGCGGCTCAGCTGGGCATGGTGGGGGGCGGGGCGCAGGGATTCTCCGAACCACCCGCCGCCATCGCTACCGGATCGGGCGATCAGGTCCGAACCGGGAGCATTTGACCCCTGGTTTAAAGTGTAAAACAACTTGAAGAATGACTTGGGAGAATAAAGGGGAGTTGGGAGGGATTCTTAGGCGTGGCGTGCATTGCATAGGACAGTGATGTCGAACCTATGGCATGTGTGTCAGAGGTGGCACACAGAGCCCACTCTATGGGCATGTACACCATTGCCAGGTGCTCTTCTGATTTCCAGTGTGCACATGCGTGCCAGCCAGCTGCTCTTCATGGGTGCTGGAGCACCAGAAAAGGGACTGAAAATGGTCAAAAAAAAACCCCGCCCAAAAACCAGGCTGGTTTTGGGGGCAATTTTCCAGGCCTTTTGCAGGCCTTTTGCAGGCCATTTTTGGGCTGTTTTCAGGGTGTTTTTGGGCCCAACAAAAGGTCCAAAAACAGCCTGAAAATAGCCAGGAAAACAGCCCAAAAAATGGCCCAAAAATGGTCTGGAAACTGCCTGGAAACCGGCCTGAAAATGGCCTTTAAAAATGCCCTGAAAACCAGCCAAAAACGGCCAAAAAACAGGCATGTGCACACCGGCCAGCTGGTCTTTGGGTTTCCGGCGCTCCAGCATGCAGACATGCACATGTGTTCCGGTTTGGGCACTTGGTGCCGAAAAGGTTTGCCATCACTGGTATAGGAGTATAAAATGCGTAGCTTGAAAACTGCTTTTTGCACTTTTTGAATTCAATCCATTCGAAAAGGGTCTAAGAGGCCGCGCTTGCAACCACTTTTTATTTTTCTTCCTTTTAACTCCAATAAACCTTTGATTTTGTGAACCAGGCTTGTTTATGAATTGGGAGGATTAAAATATTTGGGTCTTATATCTCACATTATGATCAAAGATCAGTCTGAAAAATATTCCTAAACTGTGTTTTCTGAGAAAAGAAGTGCCAAGAAATTTTAGGTTGATGCATGGAAACAGAAAGTCTGAAATCTCACTTTATTTCTTATCTATTGCTTCTGTTTGCTCTCCAAGAGTAGAAAAGAGAACATTGAATAAATGCACAAAAACATCATCTTAGTGCAGTTCTATGCTTAAATGCTATAAGCCAGGGGTGTCAAACTCGATTTCATTAAGGGCCGCATCAGGGTTGTGTTTGACCTCATGGGACTGGGGTGGCCGTGGCCGGAGTGGGCTTTGCCAGCTCAACATCTTTTGTGTTGGGGGGCACCTGTGGTGGCCAAGTAATAAGGCAGGACTTCTCTCAGACCCTCCCTCCCTCTCATTATAATTTATTTCCTTCCTTCCTTCCTTCCTTTTCTTCTTTCTTCTTCCTTCCTTTTCTTCTTTCTCCTTCCCTCTTCATTCTCCTTTCTTATTCCTTCCCCTCTTTCCTTTTTTTCCCTTCCTTGCTCTCTTCCCATCTTCCCTTCTTTTTCTTTGTCTTTCCTCTTTCCCTTTCTCCTTTCCTGTCCCTTCTTGGATGCTCAAATGCAAAAGGGGAAACATTTCTCCTTTAGTTTTTGTTTTCAGTTTGTTTTGCTAGCCCTCTGCCAGCTAAAACGGGGTCCCGGGAGGGCCGCTGCCAGAGGGCTGCAGGAGGCCATCGCGGCCAAAAACAGAGCCTGGGAGGGCCACGTGCGACCCTCCCAAATGCCATTTTCGCTGGCAGAGGCACTGCAGGCCGGTCCTTCACTGTTTCCAGGACAGCCCCACAGACCAGATCTAAGCACCCTGCATGCCGGATCAAACCCCTGCCTTAAGTTTGACACCCCTGCTATAAGCAGACTGGAAGAGATTATATTTTGGGAAGGTTTTCCATCATTAGACTGATTTTATCCTGTTTTCCTATCTGTCTGCACATTTGTTTGCATTCACATAACATTTGGTTTACATTTCTTCTGTGTATTATCACTACTACTAGTACTACGATATTCTGAGACCACTTTATTCCCAGCTTTATAAATCTGTTTGCACATTTAATTAAAATGTTTCTGCATATTGCTTTCTCTCAACATGCGCTTTTCGTGCGTGCACTGTTTCAGCTGAAAACTTCTCTAGAAAGCTCTGAAAGGAGAGAAATTGCAGTGGCTTCATCCACAGCGTTTGAACATCGTAGCGCTAAGCTGTGCTAAGGTTTAAAGGTAGATTGGGGTCACCGATTCGGCCTGAAAGCCTTTTTCCCCCCCAATTATATAGCTGTTGCATAGCGGCGAAACGTCTTCTACGCACGTTCAGAAACATCTGCTTCTCCTTTCAGCCTCCATCTTAAAATTCAGCGCAGAGCTGGCAACGACTTTGAGCCACATTTCAATGAATAAGGGTAGAAATTCTTGAAGAAGTTTGGAAAAGACTGAAAGTTGGCAGGAGGGGAGCTGTTAAGTGGGTAGAATTGATGGCTACTGTTTAGACTTCAGATCACTTGAAGGTCACTTGATTTTGGTAGTATGGCCCGCTGGACTTTGAAGGAGCAGGATAGAAAGAGCATTCATACTTTTGAACATTTGTGTGGGAGGAAAAGACTTGAAAACGCCACAGATAGCCAATAAGACAAAACAAATGGAATATAAAACAAATCAATCCAACGTTCTCACCGGACTCAAATTATTGTATTTTAGACGCATTATTTGAAGATCTAGCTTCTTGAATACATCCATAATCAGTGGTGGGATGCTGCTGATTTAACAACCGATTTGGTGATCACGCGCTTTCCGCGTGCACTCACATGCGCACTTGCGCACCTAATGCACATGTGCAGAGTTTTACAAATACTAACCTCCTCTGTTACCACTTAGGAGTAACACAGCTGAGGTGTGGCAATCCACTCTTCCATGCCAATCAGTTGAGAAGGTAAAGGTAAGTAAAGCGCAGGGGCGGGCAGTCGGGCTGACCTGATCGTCGGAGTGAACCGGTTTGCTCCCAGCTGATCATTGGAGATACCGGTTCACCCGAACTGCTCCAAACTGGTAGAATACCACCCCTGTCCATAATGGAAGGGAAGAAAAGAAAAGATGACAACAGCAGCAAGGCTGATGAACAGTAGTATTGATTGCATCCTTGGAAGGTGTGAAGGGCCAGATTGGGGATAGTTCATCCTGGAGAAGTTCTATCTATATCAGAGGTGTCAAACTTGTGGTGTCACGTTGCTGTCACGTGACGTTTCATGACGTTTTCCACATTTGCGGAACTGGGGTGGGCGTGGCCTGCGCCTGACGCATCTGGCCCGTGGGCCGCCAGTTTGACACCCCTGATTTATATGGTTGCTAACAATTGACATAAATTTGATGACATGCAATGAATCAGTATTAAAAATTAGGGTTGGCTAAATGAAACCATACTGCTTTATTTGAGAGGGAAGCTTATTAAAACCACAAGAACAAATATTCCAATTTTGATTAATTGCAGTGTTCATCTTTTTTAGCCTTAGAAGAATACACACACACACACACACACACACACACACACACACACACACAAATTCTCTAGGCCAGGGGATTGTGGGCAGTCATAAATAAGCATGCACAATTTGCAGAAATTAATGGACATTTTCGCTTTTGGCCTGATTAATGTGTATCATTACTAAAGCTTATCTAAGAATTTGTGCTGATCAGGTTCTTAATATAGTTTGGAATTTAAATATAATGCTCATGTCTCTTATGCATATTGCCCAGGAAATAGATATATATTCTAGGTAGATATAATCAGGAGTCTACAAATGAATGCAAAGATAAAGTTGATGAAGATATGCAAACATTATTAGCAAGTTATACTGTGATAAAAGAGAATGTAAATGACAACAAGGTATTAGGAAAGAAGGGATTGTGAGAAAGAGAGTCAACATAACTCCATCTTGATTCTATGTGGTATAAGAAGGGGCATGGGGAAACTGGCAGATTTTCAAGGTTCTGTTATAATATGATAAAAATAACAACTCCACTTATAAATCCATAATAATACTGTCAGGGTTCCAAGTAATAGATCCACACCAAGCAAAACTCTGAGGCAGATGAAATCCTCAAAGAATAGCTTTATTGGAAATATCATATTGGCACATATCTGATGAAAACCGACTCTGCAGGGTCCCTTGGTTTTCACCTAATTAAAAGTGAAAGTTCCCCCCCAATCCCAAAGTCACATGGCCCAATCAAGGCAGCGTCCGCTGGTCTGGTGACATCACTCCTCCTTCCTCCGGCCAGGTGTGAGAACGTCCTTGGTTCCCAAGAGAAAGTATTGTGTTTTGACTACACAAACCCCCAGCTATCTCTAATCCCCCCTCCCTATCCCTCAGCTCCAGTGTGGCAGCACTGAAGCTCCAAGATGGCTTCACCCAGACCAGCTTCAGGGTTGACAAATACAACATATAACAATAACTCCAATAAAGTCCTAGTAATTCTCACAGTGTCTGTTTCCTGAACTGACTTGTGTAGAACAGCTGTGTAGAATTTTGATTCAGTTTGAAACCATCATCACCATCATCGTCATCGTCATTTTAGGTATTGTCTATCCACTACAGGATGAAGGCCTCTTGTGCATATTTCCAACCTAGACGGCTCAAGCTTTCTTTTGCCAATTGGGCCAGCAATCCATCTTGTTTTAAGTCTCTTTTTTTTAATCAAATGGGATCCATTCTATGACTGCCTTGGTCATAGTTTGAAACCAGTTCAGTTAAATCACGGGTGTCAAACTCGTGTCACATTGATGTCACGTGATGTTTTGTGATGGTTTTTTCCCCTCCACAGAGCTCAGGTGGGCATGGCCTGTGCGTGACACATCCGGCCCGCAAGCCACCAGTTTGATACCCCTGAGTTAAATCATTGAACTGAATTAATCATGTTGAAATAATGATTTTTCTTCTTCCGTTCAATTACCTGAATTGACTTGATTAGGTTTTTTGGAACTTTTGAATTTCACTGAATAAGTTTCAGTTTGTTGCTGGAAGTCAATTAATATACCCTTAGATAATATGTACATTGACCGGTACTTCCTAATCAGTAGTGGGTTTCAAATCCCGGCACTACAGGTTCGCTTTCGGTAGCACGCAGGCACATGTGCTTGCTTTGCGAGTGTGCGGCGCTTCTGTTCATGTGCAGAAACTTCGGCAGATGCACAGAGCGTTTTTGATGACATCTGGGCAGGTGGCCGGAGCCTCCTGCCGCCGCTACCGGTTTGCCCGAACCGGGGCGAACTGGGAGCAACCCACCATTGTTCTTAGTGAAAGGATGACGATCACTCCCTTAGTAACTTTGATTGCTGAACCACATTATTTATGGAATCCAGTGTTTGTGCTGCGTGGCTTCGTAGCATCACTAGCATTGATGCAACTTCTTTTTTTAAATTCAGTTGAGCAGTAAGAAAATGTCTAAAGTAGTACAGCAAAGCTATTATAGTTTTTTAAAAAAATGGCTGAAGCTACCTGAGAATAACTGTAGGGGATGATTGTCAGAGATAAAGTATGTAACAACAAATGTATACTTCAGTGATAATGTCATTTGTTATGTCAATGAAAATCTTCTACTTGAGTTCCGGTTAATGACAGCCGTTATTCTCTGTCTTCTTCTCTTACTTTCTCGGGTGATATTTTTGCTTCAGGGGACTTTGCCAAGAACTACAGACATTGTAGATATGTAATATTCTGCTGAATTCCAGTAAGAGGTGGTTATATCAGGAGTTTCTAATATGATAGAAACTGCACCGTACACAAAGATTGCCAAATGTGGGAAGAATGATAAATGTAGGAAGTAAAACGTGTGTGAAAATGCTTAGTGGATGGTTCGGCATGGAGTAGAAAATAAAGCACAGATGATGATGTATTTATAGGGAAATGGAGAATGAATGTTGATGGTGACATGAAATATGTGTGGGTTGGGGACTTCAATAACAGAATAACAGAATTGAAGGGTCCTTGGAGGTCTTGTAGTCCAACCCCCTGCTTAAAGCAGGAGACCCTATACCCGTGATGGCGAACCTATGGCACGGGTGCCACAGGTGGCACACGGAGCCATATTGGTGGGCACGCGAGTGTTGCCCTAGCTCAGCTCCAGCACGCATGTGCGCACCAGCCAACTGATTTTTAGGCCTTCCAGTCCCACTGGAAGTTGGGAAACTAGCTGTTTCCGGCCTCCGGAAGGTCTCCGGGGGGATGGGGAAGGCTGTTTTTCCGCTCACAGGCTCCTAGAAAGCCTCTAGAGCCTGGGGAGGGGGAAAAACGGGCCTACCAGGCCCACCGTGCCAAAAGCAGGGGGAAGTGTGGGGGGGTCACGTGCGCATGTGTGGGCGGGCGGGGTGCATTGAATTATGGATGTGGGCACCCGCACCTATGACCCCCCCACGCTCCCCCCACTTTTGGCACGCGACGACAAAAAGGTTAGCCATCACTGCCCTATACTATTCTGGACAAGTGGCTGACCTGCCTCTTCTTAAAAGCCTCCAGTGATGGACCACCCACAACTTCTGAAGGCAAGTTGTTTTCACTGGTTAAATGTTCCCACTGATAGGAAAATTTCTCCTTAGTTCTAGGTTGCTTCTCTCCTTGATTAGTTTCCATCCATTGTTTCTTGTCTTGCCTTCTGGTGCTTTGGAGTAGGGGTTGATCCAGGGGTGGGTTCTATTTACCTTTACTACCGGTTCGCAACAGGATCATGCATGCACAGATCGCTTCTGGTGACATCAGGGTCAGCGGGCGGAGCCTCCCGCCAGTTTTACTACCGGTTCTATAGAACCGGTCTGAACCGGGGGCAACTCACCACTAGGTTGACCCTCTCTTTTTTGTGGCAGCACCTCAAATATTGGAACAGTTATCAGTCTTTCTTTTCACTAGACTAGACATACCCAATTCGTCTTTCATATGTATTGTCTTGTTGATGGAGAACCCGAATGATTCACAGTGTATATTAGACAGATTGTATGATCCAACCCAAAATATGGATCTGTAAATTAACGTGCTTCACTTTTTAAATGTCTTTGGCTTCCTATTCCTTATCCTCTTTCTGTACTTTTAATCTGAACTCCTCATCTTGGAAGGGAATAGCATTATGGATTGATGGATGGATGGATGGATGGATGGATGGATGGATGGATGGATACATAGAGATAGACATGCACTTGTGTGCACACACACATTTATTTGACAAATTCCTTACTGGAAGTGTAAAACACCGAAAGCAAAACAATCTTAAAAGAAGCAAGTGGTTTTTAGACTGTCAGTGTTCTGAATTTAACAAAAGCATTTCCTGATTAATCTAAGGCTTACATTCTGAACCAAGATATTTTCACAACAGTAATTGTAAGACATTAAATATATCTCTCAGAAGATTAGCTAGGACATGTTTAGCTGCCTTTAACTTCAGACTGCACTTTGCCACTGTATCTTCCTGCTGTATCCCCCTTGGTTATAATAAGGGTTGTAATTTCATTAAGTTAAAATAAGATTAAATTCTATTACATGTTATTGTTCTCTGATTTAGGGAGAGACAAAAGCTGATGTATCAGTAATTTACACGGTGTAGGATGAAAGGCAAAGGTTCAGGAAAAAATAAGAATTAGAAACAGACATAGTCAGTGATGGGAGATTAGCTACAAGCTTCCGTCCAAATGAACACAATATTTACCATACTTTATGGAGTATAAGACGCACTCCCGCCTCCTTAAAAGAGGGTGGAAATGTTGTGCGTCTTATACACCGAATACAGCCATTTTTGGCTTTCTGAAACTCCACTCCATATGTCCCCTTTTTGCCAAAAACAGGCCCATTTTTTGCAAAAATGGGATGTGCAGAGGGTTTGGGAGGCCTGCAGAGTGCTCCTGGCGCCTGGCAAGGATGCGTGGGGGGTTTGGGAGGTCAAAAACAGGCCCGTTTTTTGCAAAAATGGGCCTGTTTTTGGCCTCCAACCCCCTCCCCATGTGTCATGTTTTTGCCCTCCCCAGCTCCCAGGAGCACTCTGCAGGCCTCCCAAACCCTCTGTGCATTCCGTTTTTATGATAAACGGGCCCATTTTTCACAAAAACGGGATGAACAGAGGACCGGGAGGCCTCCAGAGTGCTCCTGGGGGCCGGGGAGGACAAAAACCAGATGCGCAGAGGCCCAAAACTAATTTTTTTCTTGTTTTCCTCTTCAAAATCTTGGTGCGTCTTATACTCCAGTGCGTCTTATAGTCCGAAAAATACGGTATATAGAAGAGATGGAAAAGAGTTTGAGATGAAAATATTTCTACTTTTCAACAGCTTTTGAATGGATCCAATGATCTCGCTGGAAATATTCAAACATCAGAATAAGATATTCCAAAGCATACAATAATTGACCTCACCCTGAACAGGCTGCTCCAACTTCTATTTCAGTCAGAACGGCCTATTTTATGATCAAGTTGCTTTTCACAGAGGTTACAACAGCTTCACAGATTTGAGATGAAAAATTTTGGGATAAGAATATCAAGTCTTGAAAACATTGTACAGCCTGTTACGGTACATTTGAGACAACTCTGTAATAACTTAGAGTAGTGTATAATATTAGATATTTTAAGATGACAAATCTTAAGGCGTGCCAATTTTGCATTGTAAACAGAAGGTTCTCCATAATAGTATAAATGATTTTTAAGGCAAAATCCCCATGGGGATCAATGAGATTACTCTCACTTAAATTATTATGTGTTAATATGGTGTGAGAGGATAGGTTGCCTGCGAAATAGACATCACTTGGGCTGCTGGTGCCCTGTCCCTTTAAGACCTTTCCCTATTGAGTTCAACAACTAGTGCCCATAAAAGCTGAGCAGAGAGTCAGCTGGAAGCGGTGGTGTGGGTGTTGGAATTGTGGTGTTGTTGTGAGAGTGAAAGTGAAGATGGTTTGCGTTCATTTGGGGGACTTAAATAGCCTGAAACAGCCTAAGGCAAATTTACTTTACTGGTCTCCAGAAATAGGGCTCACAAAGAGAAATAGTGGAACAGCAGAAGTTGTAGTAGAATAGGGGAAGCATGGTATAGCAAACTGTGAGCAGTAGCCTTTCAGTACTTGTGGATATGTTGCCTAGAGGTCATCTGGAGTTGTGTTGGCTCTGTTTTAGAACCCACTAACTTGGGTAATCCATATAAAAACTTGTATCCATCCATTGTAAAAAGAAAGGACTCTTAGTTGAAGATTATAGACAGTAATGTACAATACTTGTCCAGTATAGATTTGGTAGTTAGAGGTTTTTTGACCTTCCGGTCTAGGAATGAGAAATAGTGGTCCAAAGCATTTACTTCTGCTCTGTGCTCTGTGTTAGGGCAATGTTAGTAGCTTCAAGTGCTACTAAACACCTGGGCTAACCTGAGTAAGCTTCAACCGGCTACTGAAAACCTGAGTAAGCTTCAACCTGTTACTGAGCACCTAGAGCAACCTTCAACGGCTAGCATGAGTGGTCCTTTGCAGGGGTGAAATCTTACCGGTTTGGACCGGTTCAGGCGAACCGCTAGGGATTATGGGGATCAGTTTGCCGAACTAGTAATAATTACCCCACCTTGGCCTCACCGAAACCTGGCCGGTCGCCGCTCACCTCTTCTGGCCACTCGATATTCCACAGAATCTTAAATGCAGCAGAGAGAATGCTAACTTTTCTCCCTCCATTCAGAACGGAGCTGCTGCAGCCTGTCCCTTTAAGGTAGTCCCCAGGAGGGAGGGGGACAGGGGGACGGGAGCAGCTGGAATGGAGCCATTTTAGGGAAAGGCAGGAAAATGGGGAAGGGGATTTTCCTGCCTGTCATCCATTCCTCAATCTCAGCACAGACTGAGGGAAGGATGGTAGGCAGGAATACTCCCCTCCCTATTTTCCTCCCATTCTCAACAAGGAGTGGCTGGGAGGGGAGGGGCTGGTGAGGAGCCCCTCGATGTGAGTGATGTTGAGTTGGCTGCGCCCACCCAGTCACATGACCTCCCCCCAACAAGCCACGCCCAGAAAACCAGTAGGGGAATTTTTTTTAAATTTCACCCCTGGTCCTTTGCATATTAGAAATAGAGATTTTGCCCGTTCCTCCAATACTCTTCATGAACTTTGTCTTTCTCTTGACTTTGGGTTGCCTGATGGGGGAATTAATTTACTTATTTCCAAAACGTCAGAATCCTGTTTGTTATTTCAGTCAGGAACATATGAAATCAGAAGCGCTTTCATGGAAATTGTGGTTACTTAAGGCTGCTGGTAGATTGATCCCAGCCTCTTAAGCTCCTGTGTTGGAAAACATTTGATCTTAATGTTTTGTTTTGATTTTTTTTCTTTTTCTGGGGGGAAGGAAAGAACTCCCTACTCAATTCAACTAAAATAGGAGGCCAAGGAGCATTCAAGGTTAATCTTAAAAACTTTCAACTAGTAGTAAAAAACACACACCACCACCAAGTGGGATAGAATGTAGAATCTGTGGCGTGGTCAAATCTTTACAATATTAAGTATCTACATATTTAGAGAGTCATATGTATTGATTGTTCTTTGCTCATTGTATGAGTGTATTCATCCCATATATTTGTTTTCTTATTAAGATATGTCTCATTATTCGGAGTGGTGCGGTGGTCTAAAGGTGGAGTTCTCACCTCACAATCAGGTGAACAGGAAGAGAAGAGAGGGCAATAAAGAAATTGTATAAATGATCTATTGGGTATGAAATTGGAGGAGGAACAAGTAAAAGAGACAATGATAGCCTGGGCGAAAAACTTTGGTTATACGATAGAATTGGATAAACGGCAGAAATTGTGGGATAGGAAATAGAAATTAATGATATCAACCGCATGTAAAGAGAATTTGTGTAAGATGTTTTACAGATGGCATTTACCAGATGGCAAAGATGTTTAAAGATAAATCAGATAAATGTTGGAAGTATCACTAACTACCTGGATCTTACTATCATATGTGGTGGACATGTGAAGAAGCAAAGAAGTACTGGAAAAATTAAGACATGGAAGAGATGATACAACAACGTATTGAATTGAAACGAGAAATATTTTTCTTAGGACTTTTACCAGAAACCTATAATAATGAGAATGTATATTTAATTATTTAGGTATTAACTGCAGCTAGAATTGTATTCGCACAACATTGGAAAAGTGGAGAGATTTCTATTGAGGAGAAGGTGATGAGGAAAATATTAGAATGTGCAGAAATGAATAGATTAACGTTAGCAATTAAAGAGAAAGAGCAAACTGAATATTATATGATATGGGAAGTATTTTATCCATGTCTGGAGAATAAAAATGGAGCTTGGAAATGAAGGAGACCAAAAATAAGTAGAAAATATATTAAGAAAGAGTTATAAATAAGATGAAAATTGTTAGTATAGGTATGACGAGAATAATGATATTTGATGTTAACAGGGTATTATTATTGAAACTTGCTAAGAAGAAAACGGGGAATTTTACAATATTTAAACGTGTAATGTACTTAACATATTATAAAATTAATGTTAATGTGAACGTGAAAGATGTGATAAATGATGACCGATGTAGCACAGAGACGTACCGTATTTATTGGCGTATAACACGCACTTTTTCCCCCTGAAAATAGGGGGCAAATGATGTGTGCGTGTTATACGCCGATATAATGTTAAGAAGCCATGTTTTTACAGTATTAACAAGTACTGGCAACCCGCGCCTTCCTCACGTCTAATTCTCGCGGCCGTCGGAGCGTAGTTTTTTCCTGAAATTTCCCTCTTAAAATGAAGGTGCGTGTTATACGCCTGTGCGTGTTATACGCCGATAAATACGGTATGTATCCAGACGACACACTGCATAAGGGAAGATGGATTGTTCTATATTTGTTTTGTTTTTTTTAAAAAAAACAAAATAATAATTTTAAAAAAGGGAGGCTGTGAGTTCGATTCTAGGTAGAGGCAGATATTTCTCTCTCTGGGCACAATGAGAATATATCGGCTGAAACAATCTCCGCATTGGCGATAGGAAGGGCATCCGGCCAGTAAAACATTCAGCTCTAGTCAGTTGCCCAAGACTCCACCCCGCAAGGGATTATGGTGTCTTTAAAAGAAGACAATGATATGTCTCATTATTAGCAGCATGGAAAAAATCTGCTAGCTGTTGAATTTTTTAAAAATGCACATCATCTGATATTTTATCAGGGTTGTGTTAGTCTTGCACTAATGACACTAGTCATTATTATTGAAGATTAACTTTCATAAGTAGCTGGTTCTCAGCCACAAGATCTTTTTTATGTGCTCTCTTACTGCTTAGATTATTATTTTTTCTTTCAAATGCATCAGTGTGTGTGTGTGTGTGTGTATCTTATTCTTGATAAGTGCTTTGGAGGAATGTTTATTCCACAGCATAAAGAATGTACCACTTTAGGGAAAGAAAAAATCTTAATGCTGGTTTCTGAGCTATTATGTTTGATTTTCAGTGAGAAAATTTGATGTTACATTTCTGGACATTAAAGAGGAGAACTGTTCCAACAGATGCTAAGCCTGATAACCTTACGGAAGATAATATGTGTGTTTAGTACCTGGGGAAGAAAATATTTAATTTATTTTCCTTCTGTGAAACGGATCCAAGGTAAAATTAAGATCTCTCAACTTGAGGGTTGGGGACCATGAGAAATAAACTTACAAGTTAACTGCTGGCTACTGTAATTGAAACAATATATATTTTAATGAAGTTTATGGAACCTACACCTATAATTTTTCCGTGTGATATTCCCATTAAAATCCCGTGGTAATCAGAACGGACCTGTATTACAGTGTAAATTATCTGGAGAACTTAGGTACACAAGCAGAGAGAGAGAAATGGACCATTTTTGGTTTCTCTTCCTTTCTTCTTTTAAAATAAGTTGGGTTCTTTCCATTTGGTACTGGTTCTTTTTTGAACTTCTGGTTGCATTTTTTTTCTCCTAATGACATACATTAATTGTGATCTTGATTTAGCAAACCTTGTGCAGTGGAATGCGGATGTAATAGAAAGCTTCCTGTTGCATTTAGATCATTGAACATCAATTGGCATAAAGATATCAGCCTTTGCCAATTTGTTTTATTTGTTCCAATAATGACATGGCTGCATCACTTTTGGCCAATTTATTTGAAGAATGACGTTTGTAGATGTCCTACAGTCTGACTGCCCAAACAACGAAGAATTGGTGCCTTATTGTTGTTTGCAAGCAATGTATGTTGTAGATATTTTGGTTGACCTTCTCTGGGTTATGTACATTTGGTACCCATTGTTTGGCATGTGCCCAACACAACCAGGCCAGTTAAAGACTAAAACACAACAGGCTATCCTTGCTTACTTTTGATCTTTATTAGCTGGTGTGAGGGAGGACGACCGTATTATAAACTCAACCTGCATTGATTAGTGGATAATTCCAACCCATTTTGCAAACCTAGAAAAGGACTTACTCAAAACCCTGAAAATTTCAGCGGATAACAGATTTCTGCTTTGAACATACAAAATTACATAAAGTTTCATCATAAAGTGAACCAAATAATTATTTCCTTATCTTGGCCTGAGGTATAGCGTTACCAGAAACTCTAAGGGAATGTGAAATGACTTCATTTCACATTCCCTAAAAATACATCCACATGGTTTTCAGCGTGTCTAAGGAGAGCTGTTGGGAATGGAAGCTCAACAGAATAGCTGAAGCTCAGAAGAACTAAAACTTGATGCGTCACCTAAATTTGCATGCTGCTGTCTGAGAAAATTGCACATATAAATATAAATAATCTTATTTCTATTTTGTAATCTACAATTCCAGTAGCCATTGCAAAAAGGGGTTTGAGTGATCCTTATATGGCCCTGTGAACTTATTTGACCATGCTACACAAAGTCTGTATCAAGGTTTTCCCCATTTGAGTGAGGCATAAAGATCAAGGCCTCAAATACATAGAGATCAGGGCCTTAAATAGATTTAATATGCAAAAGATCAAATGGTCTTTGCAATAATGCTAGAAAGCCTGGCTCTGGTGACACACACCACAGCATTGCCTATAGTGCATTATTGCTCTGTCTACTGTGACTTTCAGATGTCCTTCTTTCAATCAAAGAATTGTTCTGGCTATGATCCACTGTAGTCTATGACATTTTTCCTTTATTTCTTACTCTGACATGGATTCAAGAATTAGGAGATTACTGGAAATCAGGGACCAACTGTCTTGGAGAGGTGACAGCAGTAAGCACGAAAGAGGAATCTGAAGGGATTAGAAGTAGCTAAGGAAGATAGTGCTTAATCCATCGACGTGTGAGATGAATCTAAGCAAAATATGGGAAGGAAGGAAGGAAGGAAGGAAGGAAGGAAGGAAGGAAGGAAGGAA
>WNWU01000063.1:578594-589188 GCA_012654045.1 Ptyas mucosa | reverse complement strand
TCATTTGTTTTTGGAGGCACCGGTCTACTCATTTATTTTTGCAGGCACTGGTCTACCCATTTATTTTTGGAGGCACTGGTCTACCCATTTATTTTTGCAGGCACCGGTCTACTCATTTGGTTTTGGAGGCACCGGTCTACTCATTTGTTTTTGCAGGCACCGGTCTACTCATTTGTTTTTGGAGGCACTGGTCTACCCATTTATTTTTAGAGGCACTGATCTACCCATTTATTTTTGCAGGCATCGGTCTACTCATTTGTTTTGGGAGGCACTGATCTACCCATTTATTTTTGCAGGCATCGGTCTACTCATTTGTTTTGGGAGGCACTGGTCTACTCATTTATTTTTGCAAGCACCGGTCTACTCATTTGTTTTTGGAGGCACCGGTCTACCCATTTATTTTTGCAGGCACCGGTCTACTCATTTGTTTTTGGAGGCATCCGTCTACTCATTTGTTTTTGGAGGCACTGGTCTACCCATTTATTTTTGCAGGCATCAGTCTACTCATTTGTTTTTGGAGGCACCGGTCTACTCATTTATTTTTGCAGGCACCGGTCTACTCATTTGTTTTTGGAGGCACTGGTCTACCCATTTATTTTTGCAGGCATCGGTCTACTCATTTGTTTTTGGAGGCACCGGTCTACTCATTTATTTTTGCAGGCATCGGTCTACTCATTTGTTTTGGGAGGCACCGGTCTATCACCACACTGCCTTTTAACACTGATCAGCCGTAGGGCGGCCCTTTGAAGCCCCGCGGCAAGAGTTTAAACAGTTTTTCTCCTTCTAGCCGATCAGCTGGGACTCAGGAGGCAGCAATAGATTGGGTGTGGGGCCAAATAAAAGGTAAGAATAACATGGGGGGGGGGCAGAACCGGTTCGGTGACGTCATTTCGTCACTGCTACCGGCTCGGCGGAACCGGGCGGAATCCACCACTGAACCATTCGTTTAGTGAGCAAAGTTACAATGGCATTGAAAAAAGTGACTTAGGATCACATTTATGAGTGTTTTTAGCATCCCCATGGTCACAGGCTCAAAATTCAGACACTTAACAACTGCAGGGTCTCAAGGTCATATAATCACCTTTTGCTAAAGCTAGATTCACTTAACAATGGTGGCAAGAAAATGGAGCGAAACTCTCTTAATAAATGTCTTGCTTAGCAAAAAAAGATTTTGGGCTCAGTTGCCATCATCATTTGAGGATTACATGTAGCCATAAAAATGCAAATACCTGTTTATCTACAACTAAAAATGTATCTGTTTGGTATTTTTTTTTAAAAAAAAATTGATTTATATGCCGCCCTTCTCCCGAGACTCAGGGCGGCTTACAAGGCATTAAGCAATAGCCTTCATACTTTTGTATATTTATACAAAGTCAGCTTATTGCCCCCACAGTCTGGGTCCTCATTTTACCTACCTTAGAAAGGATGGAAGGCTGAGTCAACCTCGAGCCTGGTGAGATTTGAACTTGCAGTAATTTCAGGCAGCTGAATGTTAATTACAGTGCTTTAGTCTGTCACGCCACCAGGCTCCTGGTATCCTGTTGATGCACTCTTTTGATACTGATGCTTCATTGTTTTGTCCATGGTCTCATAAGGCATAAGGCTCCCTGATGCTAAAGAACTGATCCTTGAGTGATTATTTTAGGCGTACCTTAGCTGCCTAGAGTCCTCTGAGATCATGGCCCTATTACCATTAGTAAAATAAATACAATAGTGGCCAAAATTGTGGAAACCTTTTAGGAAAAGTGTATTTTCTAAAACTAGCTAATAACACCACTTTTTTTTTTGGAGTAGTACCATAAAATTATATACAGTATCAATGGAAAGATCATTTAAT
The DNA here is from genome assembly GCA_012654045.1 of Ptyas mucosa. Taxonomy (NCBI): domain Eukaryota; kingdom Metazoa; phylum Chordata; class Lepidosauria; order Squamata; family Colubridae; genus Ptyas; species Ptyas mucosa. The sequence continues at coordinate 587,351 of WNWU01000063.1, read as the reverse complement.
CAAGAATGTAATGCAATAACTTTTATGAAGGATTTGCTATTAGAATAGCAGTTACAGTATAAAGAAGAAAAGTGAAACACGTAGAAAAAATGAGATATACAAAAATAATCACCATAGAAAAAACAAAATGTACAAAAATTATCACATCAGTTAATACTTAGTTGGACAACTGTTAGCGTGAATTACGGCCTTACAACGTCTTCCCTTGGAGTGAACCAAGTCTTTTAGTTCTGCAGCTGTTATAATGTGAAACCAAGATTGAATGATTGCTTCTATTAACTGGGTTTTATTGCTTCTGACTAACAAGTTTCTTTAGTCGGCTCCATAGATTTTCAATCGGGTTAAGGTCTGGACTATTCCCAGGCCATTCCAGCAGTGGAATAGCATTATCTTGAAACTCCCCCCCCAAAAGTGGTGTTATTAACCATCAAACCGCACAAATACACTTTTCCCAAAAGGTTCCCACAATTTTGGCTACCACTGTAATAAGACAGGCTTGCATTGTATAATTATTTTGGGAGATTTTAAAGACTATTAGATTACCTGGCTAGCAATAAGGATAAATAGGTAAAAGTTTCCCTGTCCAATTCTAGGACACGGTGCTCATCTCTGTTTCTTGAATGAAGGATGAATTATCCAAAGACAATTTCCATGATCGTGTGGCCAGCACGAGTATATGTCAAAGGCACGCGGAATATTCTTACCTTCCCACCAAAGGGGTACCTATTAATTTACTTGTCCCAAAGGTGCTTTTTCAAGAAGCAACTGAACTTTCTGGTTTTCCTTTGAAGACATTTCATTTCTCATCCGAACAGCTTCAGCTTCTTGGATGAGAGGCGAAACGTCTTCAAAGAATAGCCAGAAAGTCCAGTTGACTCTTGAAACAGCACCTTTGGGACAACCACGACCTGAATGACTGAGAATCTTCATAGAATATTACTCTACTTGCATTTGAATGCTTTCAAACTGCTAGTTGGGCAGGAGCTGGAGCTAGGAACGGGAGCTCACTCCGTTGCACAGAGCTCGGGTCTCGAACCCAGGCTGTCAGATCTCATCTTTAACCACTTTTTTTTAAAAAAAATTGATTTATATGCCACCCTTCTCCGGAGACTCAGGGTGGCTTACAATGCGCTAAGCAATAGCCTTCATACTTTTGTATATATTTATATAAAGTCAGCTTATTGCCCCCACAAACTGGGTCCTCAATTTACCTACCTTAGAAAGGATGGAAGGCTGAGTCAACCTCGAGCCTGGTGAAATTCGAACCTGCAATAACTGCAGGCAGCTGGTATTAATAACAGGGTGCTTTAAACCACTGTACTACCAAGGCTCTTGAGCCATCGCAGTTATCTTTCCACAAATCACTGCGGTTATCTTTCCATAAATCCAAGTCGCATTTGTTTTCCAAGCATGCCAGCCTCCTAGAGCCTGTCATGATTACATGGTAAAGCTGTGGGGAAAAGATTCAGAACGTCCCCACCGCAGGCACATTTTAGTCCTCAAAGAGGTTCACTTGCTAGAACATTCCTGTACACTAATCTCTGATTTGATTTTTAACTTCCCTACTTCAGTCCATCTAAAGCTTGTTAATTCTGTCGGCTTCATGCTTGGAAGAAATAATTATTTTCACTTTAGGCAGCTCCAGTAGCCCGATAGATAGGAAAATCTAGAGAATTTTCTTTTCCTCTCTAAAAATTCTCTCTCTTTTTTTCCCTCTCCCCTTTTTTCCTGGGCTGAAAGGGAGAAGACCGGTCTTTGGTAAGAATTCCTCTGCTAGCCAGGTAAGGAAGAGAGGGTCAGGAGGTTTACTTTGACCATTGGCAGCCTATCATAAATATCTTTTACTAGGAAGTTATTGGAAGAATAAGTTTGTCTGGCAGGTTTTATGCTATCCCTCCTCCCAGATCATCAAGGTTCTTATGGGCTTTGAACTGTGTAGAGGCAAAATCCATTCGACTACATTGGGAACATAATTCTGCCATCCGGTCTCAGACATTTCCAAATGATTTATTGATTTGCTAGGGCTGAGAAGCTGCCCCAATCAGAAAACATGTCTGAGCAGTTGTGATATAATTCTCATTTATGATTACAACAGGTCCAGTTCTTCATTTTAAGATGGGGGGGGGGAGGGGATCAGAAGTGTTTATTTTAGCAGAAAAGATAAATATATACAAACTGGACCTCGAAAAACACAAACTCCATGCTTATATAAAATGAGAATTTGCTCGTCCGTTGACTTCGTTGTTTATATATTTGTCAGATGTCTGTCCTGCCTTCCTTCCAGCCGTGACCTCAAGCTTCTGTTGTGACCGAGGTCCAAGTAGTGATTACCAAAAACAATTCAGTCCTGAACAAACTTATTTTATTAAAACAGCTGAGAATTAATTCATTCTCAGCTTTAGTCCAAAATTAATTCTTCGGCCTTATCACAAACCTTTGATGTCTTTGGCAACCTGCCAAAGGCTTTTCTTGGCAAAACCCCCACAAAGTTCAAGAGATGCTGACAAAAAGCACTGGAATCAACGTTGCTTTTCTACAAAGAATCCAACAGCTCATTGCTGCTCTTTTAAGCCTTATGGGATCATCTTCTGGCCTTACTCCTGAGTCGTCCTTTTTGCTTCAGCTGCTCTTGCTTTCTGGCAGCTCTTTACATGCGTGCACTAGAAGCAGGCTCCTCCTGTTCCTCTGTCTCTCTGCTGTCCGTCTCTGGAGGCTTTGGAGTACGCGCATCGCTCCCAGATGGTCCTGGCCCCATCTCTGCCTTTGACGCAGAGCCCTCATCCGAGCCTTCCCCTGATTCCAGGACTGGCCCATTGTCCTCTCCAGCCTCCTCATTGTCTGACTCCGCTGCCAGCTCCACAGGCTGCTGGTGGACCACAACAGAATGTGTCTCCATTTCATCAACCCAACAATATGGTGAAGTAGATTAGCTAAGAAAGGGGAACTGACCCCAAGGACATTCAATTAGTTCCTGTAACTAGAATCTCAGCCTTCCCAATCCTAATCCATTTTTTTTAAAAAAAAACATTTTAATTATGCATAGATACTTTGAAAACAGGGTATTGTTTGGGTCCATTTCGTTTTACAGAGATATAGCAAATGTTCTGATAATAATGAAATAATGAAAATTGTAATAACAATAATAAAAGTAATAATAATAATAATAATCATCATCATCAACAACTTATTTATAATCATAGTCATAATAACTCATCTTAGATAAAAGTAAAGGTAAAGGTTCCCCTTGCACATATATGCTAGTCGTTCCCGACTCTAGGGGGCAATGCTCATCTCCGTTTCAAAGCCGAAGAGCCAGCGCTGTCCAAAGATGTCTCTGTGGTCATGTGGCTGGCATGACTAAATGCCAAAGGCACACGGAACGCTGTTACCTTCCCACCAAAGGTGATCCCTATTTTTCTACTTGCATTTTTTACGTGCTTTCAAACTGCTAGGTTGGCAGAAGCTGGGACAAGTAACAGGAACACACCCAGTTACGCGGCACTAGGGATTCGAACCACTGAACTGCCAACCTTTCAATCGACAAGCTCACTTAGCCACTGAGCCACCGTGTCCCTCCAGCTCATCTTATACATAGTAATAGTCATTCTCCTTCTAATTTTTACCTCTTATATCTAATCACTGGTACAACATATCCCATGTTGAGTAATACTCTGTGTCTGCTTTATCTTTTATTTTTAATGTCAATCTATCCATCACTGCCAGTCTAATATTTTCCGAATTATATTTCCATCTGGGGTGGGGTGTCCTCATTTTTCCAATATTGTGCAAATACAATTCTCACTGCCGTCAACACATGAAGTATTAAATATGTAGTCCCTTTGTTGTAATTTTCTGGTATTATACCTAACAAGAATATTTCTGGTTTTAGATCTATATGTTGCTTAATTATCTTTTCTAACCACGTATGTATTTTTTTCCAGAATTTTTTGTCAGAATATTCATGACTGGGAAGTCATAGTAAGAAGGTCAGCCAATGAATAGGCATAGCAACTAAATCAGCCAATTGGGAGCTGAGACAGACTGGAGCCAGGGTGTGTCTTAGTCTGCAGCTTCTGATTCTGTGCAGAGAAACGAAACTGAAATCAGTGTGCATGCTGTCTGCTCAGCTGAAATGAAACTGTGAATCTGCTGTTGGTATTGTAAATTTACTTCATGTATTATTGTGAATATAAAGAAATTAATGAATCCTGCTGCATCAGTTTATCTGTGTGTGCTTCTGGATTTGATTTTTGCAAAAAACTCTGACATTTTTTTGCCTTCACACATGTCCACCACATTACATTTCCAACATTTGGTGGACATATTTTTAAACATATTTGCTAGCCTTGCCAGTGGCAAGTGCCAACTGTAAAACATCTTGTATAGGTTTTCCTTATATGAGGTGCCCATTGTCAATTTATCGTTCTATCCTAAAGTTTTTGCCATTTGTCTAGTTCTATAGTATATCCATTTTTTTTGCCAATACTATCATTGTTTCTTTCACTTGTTCATCTTCCATTTTAATACTTAATAAGTAAGTACAGTAGTGGCCAAAATTGTGGAAACCTTTTGGGAAAAGTGCATTTTTGAGGTTTGATGGCTAATAACACCACAGTTTTTGGAGTAGTACCATAAAATTACATATCAATGGAAAGATAATTTAATCAAGAATGTAATGCAACAAAGGTTGTGCAATTAACTGTAGTCTATGAAAAGTTATGGCCAAATAACCAGAAAAAGGAAGCACATCTTGCTTAGGTTAATATCAGGTAGCTTTCCTTCATCTGATTGTAGCAATGAGCATGAGTGTTTAGAGACCCAATCAGGTGTCATCTTATTTTGGCAATGAGCCAATCAGATCACAGTAGGATTCAGTTATTGACATCATGTATTGAAGCTGAGAGGAGGACATTTGTCACCGTGTTATGTGATAGCTATCAAGTTGGTTGGGGATTTTTTTGTGTTCTTACATTTAGAACACACAAAAAATGTAATTATTACATTTTACATTGTAAAATGTAATAAAATTAAAGTAATGGTGCAAAGAGTTGACTGGTCGCCCAGAAAGCGATGTAAAATCGTATTATTAAGTGAACAAGGCCACAGTTATAAAGAAATTAGAAGAAACATTGATGGAAAAATGGCATTTCTAAGTTTTTGAAGAGGTATAAGGAGACTCAGTCACTACAAAACCAAACTGGGTAAAGGCAGGAAAAGATACACAACAGCAAGTGATGATATAAGAATTAAGAGGCTGTGCCTACATGACAGAAGAAAATCATCTGGGTGTATATAAGATGAAATAGCGCAATGCAATGTGAAGTTGAGTGCAAGGATTGTTCGGCGCAGACTGCAGGAATTTGGCCTAAAAACTAATATTCCACGAAAAAAGCCACTTTTATCTCTCAAACAAAGGTTGAAAAGCATTGCATTCAATTGTTTCCACAATTTTGGCCACTATTGTATATAGTTTCTTTATTAATTTTTCAACCCTAGTCCAACATTTTAACCACTATACTGACATACTCACACACAGAGTGTAATTCCATGGGAAAACAGGATGAATTTATGAATAAGTTAATGCGAACATGACGCTGTTTGGTAGAAATTTCTTCCATCCATGCTTATCCTTTGGATATTCTATAAGCGGATTCTCATTGTCTTCTGCCATTCTTCATTGTTCGGCCTTTTATGTCAAGAACAGCATATTTCTTTCTTTTTTTAAAAATGTTTCTATTTTGGAAACGATTTCATCCAAATGAAGCCACGCAGAAAATGCAAAGATGTGAGGAAAGTTTATTCAAATAGAAGAAGCCGTTGCGATGCCCAGATTTATTTAAATGCCTTTCCAAAAAGGTTAATTTGTTTGACCCTTCAAATTTCACAACAAATTTGCACTATTAGGAAATAGGAAACAGAAATGCTGCTGGTTTTCATAACCACAATAGAATTGTTTGTATTAATGCTGTACCACCTTGGCCTTCTCTTTATGGATACTTGGTATGTGTTTGCATCACAAAAGTGTTTCTGAGGGGAATTCTCTCTGCTTTTACTTATTATTATTTTTTAAATCAAATTCTAGCTATTCTTCTGGAAGTTCCTAAGTGAGGAATCTACAATTATGAAGAATAATCGTGAATATTAATCTGCAACTCATGGCTTTGTTTGACCATGGACATTTAGATCTTCATTAGGGACAACCTCTTCATTCTCCATTTGCAGAGTAATTGCAACTCTGCCATATATATTTTTTTAAATAAAGAAGCTAAAGGTTCCCCTCAAACATATGTGCTAGTCATTCCTGACTCTAGGGGGCAGTGCTCATATCCGTTTCTAAGCTGAAGAGCCAACACTGTCTGATGACAATTCCATGGTCATGTGGCCAGCATGACTAAATGCCAAAGACACATGAAATGCTATTACCTTCCCACCAAAGGTGGTCCCTATTTTTCTACTTGCATTATTTTTTACGTGCTTTCGAACTGCTAGGTTGGCAGAAGTTGGGACAAATAATGGGAGCTCATCCCATTATGTGGCACTAGGGATTCAAACCGCTGAACTGCCGACCTTTCGATCGACAAGCTCAGCGCCTTAGCCACTGAGCCATCGCATCCCCTTATAAAGAAGCTAGTGGTGAGAAAAACACAGTTAGGAAGTCTTTCAACTGACAGTTTATCCTTATGCTATTTAAAAAAAAAAGATCTGAGTAGCAGATTAGCAAAGGCAGAAATCCACGCCTTTACCATTTCTTAAAAAAGAAAGATAGTTCTTTAGTAACCACGGGTAGGGCCTTGCAGCAAAGGAAACCAGATGTTCCTAAATCACATGCAGGGAATTTGCCTGGCTCTACTTAGGTTAACCTCTGTGGAATTTGTTTTCCTTCGATCAGCTATTTACGGTCTTGGAAAGATGGATTTATTCACCCTGGAGGAAGTTCAGATTGATTCTTTGCGCATAAGTCATTACACTTAAACTTGTTTCCCTGCTCAGCGTGGGTGGAAATCGCAAAGAAGATGACACAATCAGCGTGAAAGAAGTTATTTCTTCTTTCAAGGGATGGTGGTTGAGTGCCGAACCCATGGAGGTTGACTGAGAAGAGTCATACTGCACACGCTTAGTTATGTTTAATTCAAAGCTGTAGATAGCGTGTCATCTGGCTAGGGCTGGGTTAGGCAAATCCAGGGTTCTTTTTTAAGCCCAAGAGAGCTGCATTTCAGCCATTCAAACAGTTAGGAGACCCGGCCGTATCATAACATGCATTTCAAAATTTGGTTGCTTATGCCGGATTTGAGAAAGCGTTATGGAAGAGCGGCTGTACATTTTTCTCCATATGATCCTTGTCCAGTCCTAGCGGTTCTGCTGACGTGCAAAAAGGAATCGAAGCTCCCTTCAGGGCTCGGTGAATATAATCTATGAATATAACAACAGGTTTGCCTTTTTTTACAAAACCTTCACATGAACTGGAAGAGGAGAGGATCACATCCCTTGAATCTGGTGGCTTTATCGAAGTGATGTTGCTGTTCTAGTTATAATTTCCCTGCTCCCTCTAGCAGGGATGCCGAGAAGGTTGCACAGAAACATAATGTGGGCATGTGCACGCTCGTTGGGGCCGTGCCCCGGAAAAACCGAACTTCCGGGTTCTAGCATGCATGCATGCTTGACAATTAGCTGGCTGGCGTGAATGCTCAGGCTGGTTTTTGGCACTGCTGCACGCGTGAAGGGATCGTGCTCTGGAAAAGCCAAACATCCAGGTTCTGGCACGCATGCACACCCGACAATCAGCTGGCCATTGGGCATGCACACACCGGTATTTGACACTGCCATGCACGTGAAGGACAGCCTGATCGTCACAAGCGCATGCACGGCAGAAACCCAGAAGACAAACAGGCAAGGCCATATGTGCTGGGCAACATGGCTTCCTGTGCCACTTTTGGCACGCGTGCCATAGGTTCACCATTATGGCTCTATAGGGAGTCACAAACTCATAACAATTTAATATCCCAGGAACTCTGTTTATTTTTTATGTAAAACTACCATTGTCAGATTAGTATGATTCAGTTTCTCTGAACGTAGCTAAGTTTTGTTACGCTGCCTGTAAAATTAGGCAGATTTTGGTGTGCCCCCCCCCCCTTTGATTTCACCATCAATTGCTATTGCTATATTAATATGCCTTGTTCTGTTTAGTCCTGTTCAGTTTTGCTTTATTTTAATGTTAACTTTTTTTGTGTGTTGGTCTGTGACCATAATAAAGAATTGAATTGAAATTATAATTTCCAGCACAACAAGTAGTCCTCAGGGATTGCCACAAAGAAGAGGGAGTCAAGCTATTCTCCAAAGCACCTGAAGGCAGAACAAGAAGCAATGGGTGTAAACTAATCAAGGAGAGAAGCAACCTGGAACTAAGGAGAAATTTCCTGGCAGTGAGAACAATTAATCAGTGGAACAACTTGCCTCCAGAAGTTGTGAATGCTCCAACACTGGAAATTTTTAAGAAGAGATTGGATAACCATTTGTCTGAAGTGGTGTAGGGTTTCCTGCCTAAGCAGGGGGTTGGACTAGAAGACCTCCAAGATCCCTTCCAACTTTGTCATTCTGTTCTGTTCTGTTCTGTTCTGTTCTGTTCTGTTCTGTTCTATTCTATTCTATTCTATTCTATTCTATTCTATTCTATTCTATTCTATTCTATTCTATTCTATTCTATTCCATTCCATTCCATTCCATTCCATTCCATTCCATTCCATTCCATTCCATTCCATT
>WNWU01000063.1:552828-565070 GCA_012654045.1 Ptyas mucosa | reverse complement strand
TACTCTACTCTACTCTACTCTACTCTACTCTACTCTACTCTACTCTATTCCATCCCATCCCATCCCATCCCATCCCATCCCATCCCATCCCATCCCATCCCATCCCATTCTTCTCAAAAGCCTCCAGTGATGGAACACCTACAATTCCTGGAGGCAAGTTGTTCCACTGATCAATTGTTCCAACTGTCAGGAAACTTCTCCTTAGTTCTAGGTTGCTTCTCTCCTTGATTAGTCTCCATTGTTTCTTGCCTTCCCTTGTGGTGTTTTGGATAATAGATTGACCCCCTCCTTGTTGTGGCAGCCTCTCAAATATTGGAATACCACTACTTCTTCTTTTTGCTAGTCTAGATATACCCAGTTTCTGCAACCATCCTTCATATGTGTTGTGTTGTTGATGGAGAACCTAAATGATTGGCAGTGAATATTAGATGTCTGCAAGAAAACAACTGAGCTCGGAAGCACCAAGGATCCAACAGTGTACACATACTGTGATCAATACTTAAATAAGACCAATAGGAATTAATTTAGAATATTCATGTGTGGGTTCCTGACTTAGTAGTCTAGCTCTGGACCTTTTGCCCATGTTATAGAAATGACTTTCTCCACATCCATGTCTTAGATCAGTGATGGCTAACCATTTTGCCGTTGCGTGCCAAAAGCGGGGGGAGCACGGGGGTGTGTGTGTCGCACATGCATGTGACCTCCGTGCTCCTCCTGCTTTTGGACACATGATGGCCCATTATTTTTTGCCCTCCCCGGGTTCCAGAGGCTTTCTTGGAACCTGGGGAGGACAAAAATGGCCTTCCCCACCCCCCTGGAGGCCCTCCAGAGGCTGGAAATGGATTTCCTGAATTCTGGTGGGCCCAGAAGGCCCAAAAATCAACTGGCTGACTCGCATATGCGTGCTGGAGCTGAGCTAGGGCAACACTTGTGTGCCCACAGATCCGTTTCCGTGTGCCACCTGTGGCATCACGGTCTTAGCTCATATGTTTAGAGAGATATTTTCACCCTTTCACAATGTCAGAACTTGGGGCCACAGTCCAACACAAGGAAATTCTTTCTCATACGAAAGTTTCGAGTGGAAACACGGAATTTATTCATGATTTAAATAAGACCAATAGGAATGAGTTAAGAATATTCATACAGTATGTGGGTTGTTGTTGTGGTGGTGGTATTTGTTTATAATTTAGAATAGGTAGATTTGGTTTGGGAACGATGTGAAACAGGTTGCCTAAAGCTATGTTAAATTTTTCAAGTCAAAAATCGATTCCTGGATACCTTTCTCGGAGGAGCATCACACCGCTGATTTCTGATCCAAATGCTAACCAGATCTGAAACTGTTCAGAGCACCTAGCAACTTAGTTGATTTTGCCAAAAGCTCAGCTGAGTAAAAGACTCCCAGGATTGATGTTTATGCAAATATTTGGCTCTGGAGTGAAAAACGTGACAAGCGCTACGTTGAAACTGTAACATGAATGGGCTCCAAAGAAAATCCTTCCTTTCTTTCTTATTGTATATGTCCTTTCTGATTAGGCCACTGTTAAGCACAATGATGGAGAACCTTTTTATAGGGCACACTCATCTGTGTCGAAACCCGGAAAAGGAGCTACCTAGGGCACATGCGAGCGCCCGAAAATAAAAATAAACGAAAATGAACCAGCTAGTCTTCTGGGTTTCTCGAAGTCCATTAATGATTTTAATGACTAAATTTTAATTTTAGTTTGGATTTTAACCATATGATTTTTGCTGTTTCATATTTGGGATTTTTTTTAAATGCTTGAAAGCTGCTTGAGCCATGATGGCAAACCTATGGCCCGTGTGCCTGAAGTGGCTCATGGAGCCATGTCACTGGTTCAGCAGGTTCTGACCAGTTCTGGAGAACCGGTAGCGGAAATTTTGAGTAGTTCGGAGAACCGGCAAATACAACCTCTGACTGCCTCCCGAGTCCCAGCTGATTGGGAGGAAATGGGGATTTTACAGTATCCTTCCCCTGCCACCCCCACCAATCCATAACGTGCCCATCAAGCCACATCTACAGAACTGATAGTAAAATATTTTGAATCCCATCACTGCCTGGCACGTTCCTCTTCCAGGTTTCTGTCATGCATACATGCATGATGATCAGCTGGCCGGCGCGCATGATCATGCAGGTAAATGGAAGACCAGATCTTCCAGTTTCTGGCAATGCCGCATGCACGAAGGCCAGCTGATCATCACACGTGCATGTGTGCCAAAAACCCAGAAGAGGAACAGGTGATGCCATGTGTGCCTGGTGACATGGCTTCATGTGTCACTTTGGGCACACATGCCATATGTCAGTGATGGCTAACCTTTTTGCCATCACGTGCCAAAAGTGGGGGGAGCATGGGGGGTCACATGCATGTGTGCCCACACCCATAATTCTATGCCCCTCACTCCCTGCACATGTGCATGCGCACCCCTGCTTTTGGCACACAATAGCACAGTGGCCCCAGTAGGCCTGTTTTTCACCCTCCCCGAGCTCCAGAGGCTTTCTAGGAGCCTGGAGAGAGCGAAAAATGGGCCTCTCCCCCCCAAAGCTCTCCGGAGGACAAAAACAGCCTGTTTCCCAGAAGGGTTGGCCCAGAAGGCCTGAAAATCAGCTAGCTGGCGCACGCATGCATGCCAGAGCTAACCTCGCATGCCCATCGATATGGCTCCATGTGTCACCTGTGGCAGGCATGCCATAGGTTCGCCATCATGGCCATAGGTTCATCATCATGACTCAAGCAGCTTTCAAGCATTTTAAACAATCCCAAATATAGCAAAAATCATACGGTTAAAATTAAAAAAATTAAAATTTTTAAAAATTAAAAGTAAAATTAAAACCAGTCATTAAAATAACTAATGGACTTTGAGAAAGAAGTTCATTTTTACCATCTTCCTAAATATTGAGAGACTGGGAGCCAATTTTCCTTGGGAATATATTTTATACTATGGACTTTTCCTATGGGTTGAGTAGTTGAACCTCTGGCAAATGGAACATCTCCAAAAGAGCCTCTGTCCCTGTCTGAATAACTGGAGATAGTCCTACAGAGATTAGGTCCTAAGATGTTTAGAGCTTTAAAGATCAATACAATAGAAAGCCACTTTGGTCTAGTGCAGGGGTCGGCAACCTTAAGCACTCAAAGAGCCACAAAGGTCCTAACCGGAAGGCCCCGTTCAATTCTGGAGCTGACTGGAAGTCCGGTTCCCCCATCATAGAGTCTCCTCCTAGCATGGCATCCTTTTTCCTCTACCTCTCCTAACTGAAAGCCCTATCAATTGTGGAGCCGACCAGCAACAGGGAGCCACAGCAGAGGGATGAAAGAGCCACATGCGGGTCCAGAGCCGTGGGTTGCTGACCCCTGGTCTAGGAGCCACCCATGGAGGAATGGGGTGTGTGTGTGTGTGTGCATGTGTGTGTGTGAACACACTTCAGATCCCATCAACTCTTAAATACTATTGTTTTAAATACGTCCAAATAGATTATCTTGCCTTTTCCTTTTTCAGAGGAAAAGAGACCATCAGAATCCATTGTTTATAGTCCTTGTGTAGATTTTTCATAGGGATGCATCAGTACGTTTAGATGATAGATGGAAACATAGACAGACAGGCAGGCAGGCAGGCAGGCAGGCAGGCAGACAGACAGACAGACAGATGATAGATTGAGAGAAAGGTGGATGGATGGATGGATGGATAGGTAGGTAGGTAGGTAGATAGATGGATAGATGGGTAGATAGAGACATAGAGATAAATAGATGATAAATACATGAAAGATGATGATAGAAATGGAAATGGAGAGATAGAGAGAGATAGAGATAAAGATATATGATTGATACAGATATAGATAGATGATAGGAGATACATAGAGAGATAGAGATAATAGATGATGATGATTGATAGATGCATACATAACATACTAGATAGATACAGATATGGAGATAGAGATGAGAGAGAGAGAGAGAGAGAGAGAGAGAGAGAGAGAGAGACAGACAGACAGACAGACAGACAGACAGACAGACAGACAGACAGATAGATTTTCTTGAAAAATGCAAATCGGTTTAAAAGCTCTCTTCTCCAATAGGAACGTTATCCTTTTGGAGGAGCTCTAAACATTTGACATGTGTTTGGTGATAAGAACAGCCACTGAGTACCATCAGGTTTCTTTATAATGTACTCCTTCCCCCCCACCCCCCTCAGATGATGATTAATTCCATCCCAAGTGCCATCCGTGGGTGCACTTATTGTCATGCAGGAACTGAATGAGTGGATTGTGTTGAAGTGATCGGAGAGGCACTGAAATGAGTTTTGTTTGCTGTCTTGGAATTTTAATGATGTTGAAGCATTTTGATCGGTGTTCTCTCTGATGCCACATAAATATGGAAAGATTATTTCGTGGTGGTTGTTAGTTGCAAAGTCATGTCTCACCCATCGCGACCTCATGGACAATGTTCCTTCAGGCCTTCCTGTCCTCTACCATCCTCTGGAGTCCATTTAAGCTCACGCCTACTGCTTCAGTGACTCCATCCAGCCACCTCGTTCTCTGCCATCCCCTTCTTCTTTTGCCCTCAATCGTTCCCAGCATTAGGCTTTTCTCCAGTGAATCCTTCCTTCTCACTAGGTGGCCAAAGGATTTGAGTTTCATCTTCAGGATCTGGCCTTCTAAAGAGCAGTCAGGGTTGTTCTCCTCTAGGACTGACCGGTTGGATCTCCTTGCAGTCCAAGGGACTCGCAGGAGTCTTCTCCAGCACCAGAGTTCAAAGGCTTCAATTCTTTGGCTCTCAGCCTTTCATGTTGTCCAACTTTCACAACCATACATTGCAACTGGGAAAACCATAGCCTTACTATATGCACTTATTTGGTGGTGGCACCTATTAATTTCTAAGAAGTGGGGCTGTGAAGGACTTCAACATCCTGAAGAAGGAGGGAACATGAGTTTCTTCCGTACCTTGAAATATTACATGAAGAAAGACATGCATTCAGATATTTAGGAGACGTGTGGCAGATGCAACATATTGGTTATACTTCCTGTGTGAAAACCTACACTTGTGTTCCCAAAGGTGCTGTTTCAAAAGGCAAATAGACTTTCTTTGTTTTTCTTTGAAGATGCTTCACTTCTGAGCGGTGCAGTGGCCTAGAGGTGGAGCTCTCGTCTCACAATCAGGAGGCTGTGAGTTCGATCCTGGATAGAGACAGATATTTCTCTCTCTGGGCACAAGGAGAATATATCTGCTGGGGGGAAAAAAACCTCCGCATTGGTGACAGGAAGGGCATCCGGCCAGTAAACACTCAGCTCCGTTCAGTTGTCCAGACTCCACCCTGCAAGGGATTATGGGGTCATTAAAAGACGGTGATGATGTTTCACTTCTCATTCCAGAAGCTTTATATATATCAGTAGTGGGTTTCAATTTCGTTCGATACCGGTTTGCTCATGGGTGCGCATGCGTGTGCATGAAACGTTTCTGCGCATGTGGAGACACATCTGGGCGGGTAGGCAAAGCCTCTCGTTTCTGCTGCTACCGGTTCGCCTGATTCGGGGTGAACCAGTAGCAACCCACCACTGATAGATAGATAGATAGATAGATAGATAGATAGATAGATAGATAGATAGATAGATATGTTTTCTGAGGTTTTCGCGGGTGTTTGTATGTAGGTCTTTGGTTATTCGGGTTTTCTCCCGCATAAAATTTTATCAATCAATTTTATCAAAATCAATTTTACGCGGGAGAAAACCTGAATAACCAAAGACCTACATATATGTATGTGTGTGTGTGTGTGTGTGTGTTTGTGTGTGTGTTTATGTATATGTGTATGTATGTATAAAATATATTACTTGTTTTGTTTAATATCATCTCAAGCTTCCCCTGAGCTAACCTAAAACATTTTTGTTTTTGCTTCCTTAGAATAAGATTGTCAGACAAGTAATGAATACAGCTACAGAGTATATCTTTATTGTATCCAAGGATATGGGAGTTGACCGTTACTGAAGATTTTGTAGTAATTCCTGGTCACATCTCACGGCCTTCCTGCTGTCTCGAAGAGGACTTGAATATCCTCTTATCTCCGGCTCTCACATTGTTTGTTGATGACAGGGGTTTGCCCTACTCTCTAATCCATTAAGCTTGGCTGGGATCTGAAGCCACTAACTGAACCTGGCAGAGTTTTTTTTTTTCTTCTTTGTGTAGAAGCAAACCGTATTTTGGTTCAATCAATCAATCAGAATAGAGATGGAAGGGACCTTGGAGGCCTTCTGGTCCAACCCCCTGCTGAACCAGGAGGCCTTATACTATTTCAGACAAGTGACGGCCCGGTCTCTTCATAAAAACGTCCAGTGATGAAGCACTCACAATGTCTGAAGGCAACTTCTGTTCCACTGGTTAATTGTCCCCATTGTTAGGAAGTTTCTCCTTAGTTTCAGGTTGCTTCTCTCCTTGATTAATTTCCATCCATTGTTTCTTGTCCTGCTTTCTGGTACTTCGGTAAATTTGCCTTTTTGTGGCAACCTATCAAATACTGGAATACTGCTGTCCTCTCCCCCCCCCCCCGCAGTCCTTCTTTTCTGTAGATCAGGGGTCAGCAACCTGCGGCTCTGGAGCCGCATGTGGCTCTTTCACTCCTCTGCTGCGGCTCCCTGGCACTCAAAATATGGGTCACAACCGCCAATGTGGGACACCTGCCGGCACGTGATTTATTGAGCTTTTCAACCCCCGGTAGGCCAACCGTGGTTAAATCCAAGAAAAGAAAAGTTTCAGAAGAAAACAGAACATTTAATTCAACTACATATGCTAGTTTTGTGGCTGCTCAAGAAATAGTCAGGCACCAGGGAAGGTTTTTGTGGCTTCCAGTGTTTTCTTTTCTGTGGGAAACGGGTCCAAATGGCTCTTTGAGTGTTTAAGGTTGCAGACCCCTGCTCTAGACCAGCTAAACCCAAATCCTGCAACCGTTCTTCATATGGTTTAGTTTCCAGGCCTTTAACCATCCTAGTTGCTCTTCTTTGCACTTTCTCCCCCAAAGCCTCAACATCTTTTTTGTAATGTGGTGACCAACACTGGATGCAGTATTCCAGGTGTGGCCTTACTAAGGCTTTTCAACTACAAACAATTTGACTACAAACTATTTCATATAGGCATTCCTATCATTCCTCAAACTCTACCAGTCATTTTACAAGTTCTATAGCTATTTTCATTGCCGTTATCAAAAGCCTCAATTCACCAACAAGGAATGTGAAGTTTACCATCCAACAGAGACCCTCCCTCTCACACCTACCCATGCCTTGTAGGAATTTTTGTGTGTGTCATCAAAGCAAACGACAACAAAAAAAGCAAAGAATATCACTTTCATGGATCTCTAAAACTCCCTTCTATCTGTTTAGCCAACTTGATGTGAAGTAACTACAGTTAGTACTTGACTTAGGATCACAATTGAGTCAGGGGTGAAATGCTCCTGGTTCGGACAGGATCGCTCGATCCGGTAGCGATGGAGGTGGGTGGTTCCGAGAACCGGTAGCAAAAATCCCTGCCACCCCCCATCCCCATGCCCAGTTGAGCCACACAATCATCAGAGGCTTTTTTTTTTACTTTTAAAAGCATTTTTTCTACAACTTCTTCAGCCGAAAAAATGCTTTTAAAAGTAAAAAAAAAAAGCCTCTGATGATTGTGCGGCTCAGCTGGGATCATCAAAGGCTTTCAAGAAGAGATTAGACGGCCACTTGTCAGAAATGGAATAGGGTCTCCTGCTTGACCAGGGGGTTGGACCAGATGAGCTACAAAACTCTGTTATTCTAAGTCTAAGTTTTAAATTAAAAGGAGAGAAAACTGATCTTAGATCTGTGTACCTGTGGGGTTTATTCAGTAGAATCTTAAGTGGTAGTAATTTAAAGAGCATACTGTGGGCTATCAGCTACATCACACTCTTGCTACTACTTCCTCCTCTTCTTCTCCCTATGACCATCATCATCATCATTTCACATCTGTTTATCACCCTAAGCTATTCTCTCTACTGAATAGTGAGAGCTGATCACCTTCTGTCTACCGATAGTAATCAGAGTAGATAAGACTTATTTCTATCTCTTGCACACGCGTTGTACATAATTAATTAAGCTGTTCAACACTTGTTCCACCTGTTTGTCATATTCACCCAACCCATCTGATGATATTTGCAAACGCCCTACTTGTTTAGTGCCCCTAAATTGAAGAATCGAGTGGTTTTCGCCTCAGATACGGAAGTTAGGAATGACCTATAGCATTTCATATCAAATCTTTTTCACGTCTTATAAATGCATGTTAATTAAAGACATGTCTTAGTGACCGTCTCTTTTTCCTTCTGCAAAATTAAGGCGGACTAGGTCATGCCTCCGGTACACTAGAGCTGTTCTTGTAAGATAACATGCCCCGTATCAAAGGAAATGTGTTGTGATAAGTTATACTCAATTTCCATATAGATTGTTAAATCGGAGACACTGTGATCCTCTCCAAGCACTTCTTCAACTGTTCCTCAAATGGTCTGTTAAGCTTTAGCATGTATCTACTTCTGTCAGACAAGGTTGTTAGGACAAAGTTTTACTGAGTCCAAATTTGGACAGATAGCCTCAAGGATTCATTTCCGAAATAAGCTATGGGAGAACATCGTTCTCAGGTCATATATGAGAGCAACAGTTTCAGTGCAATGAGGCTGGCATCATTACCTAACTACAAACTCACAAATGATATCATCTTCTTTTAACAACCCCATAATCCCTTGCAGGGTGGAGTCTGGGCAACTGAATGGAGCAAGCAGAGTGTTTTAATGGCCAGATGCCCTTCTTGTCACCAATGAGAAGTTTTGTTCAGCAGATATATTCTCAGTGTGCCCAGAGAGAGAAATAGCTGCCTCTACCTAGGATCGAACTCACAGCCTCCTGATTGTGAGATGAGAGCTCCACCTCTAGGCCTCCATACCACTCTCCTGATAAGAATACCCTGATAGCCAAAAATAAAACTCAAGGAGCACGGTGGAAAAAAATATATTATACTAAAATTAAATATATAAAAAAACTTATGATAACAGCCATGACAACCAACCTTAGAATGGACAATAAAGAAATTGAAGTGGTGGACAGCGTTTTGCCTTTGAAGATCAACCATCAACAGCAAACAAAGAAGCAGTCAAGAAACATGCTACAGATTAGCACTTGATAGAACAACCACGAGAGGCTTGGAAAAGGTATTCAAGCCCAGAATTTCAAGTCTGGTGGCATAAGGGATTCTACTGTGAGAAGAAGAGTGGAGTAGCCTTCTTGTGAAATACCTCTGGACCCGCCCAATTGTGTTAATGTCCGATATACAGTGTGGATTCCAGGCAGACGAGCTGTATTCCAGAATTGGTCTGGCAAAGGTTTTGTATGCCCTAGTTTGCAATACAACGTTACCAGAGAAGAAGCTTCGCAAGATTAGGTTAACAATTCTTAATGCCTTCTTGGCAAAATATTTGTTTGTTCTCCATCTCTGGAAATGTTTAAGGTTCATCTCTCAAAGATGTTTTAAGATGTTTCTCTTGCACATTACAGAACCAGATGATGCTCTTCATCCCATCAAAGTCTTTAATTATATGCTTCTGGAAACATGCAAAAGAAAAAAAAAATACCTGGGATGATCCTAGCTAACAGAGTCGTGCAAATTCTGAAGGTTGAAAATTAAATCTTCCTGTTATGAATGGCACATTGAAAAAGAAAACTTTTGGTGCGAAAATTCCTTTGAAACGTAGTTGTTTGTCGCTGACAGGTATCAAGCAATTTATTCGCATGAAAAATAAAAATTCCAGCAAAATGATTGCTTCCTTTAATTACACTGATTAAAATAAATCAATATTCTTCATACGGCAGTAAGATGTTTCAAAAATGATGGCAGTTCGGTATGGAGACTAAGTGTAATATGATTAAGGATTTTGCTTTCAAGCCCTGTCCTTTTTCATCACATGCCTATATGCTTGAAAAGCCCTTTATCAGGAAGTTCTACAATTTTTGTCACGCATTAATTTCCCCGGCTCCTTTTTTTTCATCATTAAAAACAACCTCAAAGAGGGAATCTTAATTTATAGTTCTGTTCTGACTCCTGCATAGCATCCGATCTTTACAAGATCTTTACAAGCCGTCGGAGACAATGTGGAACGTGGCTAACAGATACCTACGCTTATGTTTTCAACCGCACCTGGGCCTAGAGTAGAATTCAATCAGTCTGTGGAAGTCAATGCTAAGTCTTTTGTTTGCAACAGTGTTTGCAGCTCAATCAGTGGTAAATCTATCTGAATCACTGCGCCTTTGAACACTATGGAAAGTTTTGGTTCGCCTTAGGGGCAGGCAGTTTATGCAACCAAAGAAATATCATCAAAATAGCCCAAAGCATGAAATCGATCCTGTTCTGACCTAGGCTCCCTGAGTCAGTAAAACACACGAATAGTCCCAAAAACCTGTTGTATTTTAACAGCTGTGACTTCTGTTCATTCACAGATGAGTCCCAAATAGTTGTAAAGAGTCCTTCGGGATAAGGCTGATAATCACCCACCTTTATCTCCCTTGACACGCCACCAAAGACCTAATTGGCAAAGCCACACGGAGTCCAGAATCAAACAGAGCTTCAGACTTTAAACTTGCACAGAATTAACAACGTTGCATCCTGCAAAAGGCCCACGTGCCTTTGCTCCTCTTTTAAGCTTTATGGGAGGAGCCAATCATCTCCAAGCCCTACTCCCGAGTCGTCCCTTTTGTTTTAACTATTCTTGCCTTCTGGTTTTGCACTTAGTTTTGCAGTTTTGGCACTTAGTGCCGAAAAGATTCGCCAACACTGGTATAGGGTTTCCTGGTTGAGCAGGGGGTTGAACTAGAACAGGCGTCTGCAACCTTAAACACTCAAAGAGCCATTTGGACCCATTTCCCACAGAAAAGAAAACACCGGGAGCCACAAAACCCTTCCCGTGCCTGACTATTTCTTGAGCGTCCACAAAATTAGCATATGTAGTTGAATAAAATGTTCTGTTTTCTTCTCCAACTTTTCTTTTCTTGGATTTATCCATGGTTGGCCTACCGGGGGTTTGAAAAGCTCAATAAATCTCATGCCGGCGAGTATTGCACATTGGCGGTTGTGATGCATATTTTGCTTGACAGAGAGCCGCAGCAGAGGGGTGAAAGAGCCACATGCGGCTCCAGAGCCACAGGTTGCTGACTCCTGAACTAGAAGATCTCCAAGGTCCCTTCCAACTCTGTTATTCTGTTACCTGTAGCTTTTATATCCTGGTATTGTTCTCGTTGCCCTTTTCTGAAACTGTTCCAACTTATCTGAATCCTTCTTAAACATAAAACAGAAAGCTGTTGGGCGAATTTCAATCTCGCTGAAATATTGTGAACTCCTGCTTGTTTTTGTTTATTCTGGTTAGCATCTGCTATTAAAAATGCAAAGCTCAGAACCCCTAACTAAAGCAATGTTTTCTCTCTCTTGTTAATAAGCTATTGATTAGTTCTTCATGCATGCCTCTGTCATGAGAATTGAGAGGTGGGGGGAACCCCTCTTGGCAAGGAGATACATACCTCTTCTAAAGCTTTATTTCATACCCTGCTGAATGCTCCCTTTAGAGAAAATCCGTAGAGTAAATCTTACTTGGAGTTTTCTCTACTCTGCTTCTCTTTGGTCAAAGACTGTGTAGCTTTTGGAAGCTTTATGTAACTGACACATTTGCCAGTAATTTATAAACATATAGATAAGCACTACTCCTAGTTGTGTTCGTATGTGTGCGGAGCCGGAGCCGGAGCCGGAGCCGGAGCCGGTGCTGGACCTGGCTGGGTGTGAGGCAACACAATATGAGGTGAGGTGAGGTGACACTGGCAGAGGAGCTTGGAAGAGCCAGCGGCCCAAGAGCCGCTGGTCCAGGGGTGCTATTCAGCAGGTTCTGACAGGTTCTGGAGAACCGGTAGGGGAAATTTTGAGCAGTTCGGAGAACTGGCAAATACCACCTCTGGCTGGCCCCAGAGTGGGGTGGGGATGGGGATTTTGCAATATCCTTCCCCCAAGAGTGGGGTGGGGATGGGGATTTTGCAATATCCTTCCCCCAGGAGTGGGGTGGGAATGGGGATTTTGCAGTATCCTTCTCCTGGAGTGGGGAGGAAATGGAGATTTTGCAATATCCTTCCCCCAGGAGTGGGGTGGAAATGGGAATTTTGCAGTATCCTTCCCCTGGAGTGGGGTGAGAAGGGAGATTTTGCAATATCCTTCCCC
>WNWU01000063.1:542321-552818 GCA_012654045.1 Ptyas mucosa | reverse complement strand
TTCCCCTGGAGTGGGGTGAGAAGGGAGATTTTGCAATATCCTTCCCCCAGGAGTGGGGTGGGAATGGGGATTTTGCAGTATCCTTCCCCTGGAGTGGGGGGGAATGGGGATTTTGCAGTATGCTTCCCCTGCCACGGCTACCAAACTACATCACGCCCACCAAGCCACGCCCACAGAACCGGTAGTAAAAAAATTTGAATTCCACCACTGCGCTGGTCAGTTGTATAAGTTAGTTCATCTGCTGTGGTGCCCCAAGAATAGGTGTGCAAGATCTGAAAAGAAATGAACTAACAATTTAGGCTGTCAGGACCGCACTGTGTCTAACATTGGTAAATATTTCTGACATCGTACACTGTACGCTAAATAATAAAGAAGCATTTCCTACCTCAAATAATGACCTCTGGGTGAAAGAACACCATGCTTTTCTCTCAGATTCGTTTTTTTTTAAACATTAGTTTGGCCTAGGTAGTTCTCGACTTACAAGAGTTCATTTAGTGACCGTTCAAAGTTACAACAGCGCTGAAAAAAAAGCAACATATGACCGTTTTTCACAGTTATGACTTTCGCGGCATCCCAGTGATCACGTGATCAAAATTCAGACGCTTGGCAACTGGCTGCTATTTATGACTGTTGCTGGATCCCAAAGTCACATGATCCCCTTTTTGTGACTTTCTGACAAGCAAAAGTCAACGGGGAAGCCAGATTCACTTAATAACCGAGTGACTAACCTATCAACTGCAGTGATTCACTTAGCAACCGAGGTAAGAAAGGTTTTAAAATGGGACAAAACTCACTTAACAAATGTCTCACTGAACAGCAGAAACGTTGGGCTCAATTGTGGTCATAAGTCAAGGACTCTCTGCACTGCTGTCTATGGAAACTTTTCAAACAAGAAGCTGTCAAATTCATCAGACTTTCCAATTTCTTGTTTGGCAGAATTGTTGTTGTTGTTTTTGTTCCCCCTTTCCTGGTGCTAAGAGATGTTTCATTTGGTCGTTTTATATATTATAATAATAATTATAATTTCAAGTCTTGCTAAATATCTACAGGTAGTTCTCAACTTATAACTATGTGTTTGGTGACTGTTTGAAGTTACAATGACATTGAAAAGGTGATTTAGGGAAATTTTTCACCCTTACGACTGTTGCAGCGTCCGCATCAGGGGTGAAATGCTCCCGGTTCCGACCGGATCACTCGATCCGGTAGCGATGGCAGTGAATGGTTTGGAGAACCGGTGGCAAAAATCCCTGCCCCCTCTTCAGCAGAAAAAATGCTTTTAAAAGTAAAAAAAAAAGCCTCTGATGATTGTGCGGTTCAGCTGGGATCGGCAAAAGAAAAAAAAACCTTTTTTTCTTTTAAATGCCTCTGATGATCCCAGCTGAGTTGCCTGATCGGCAGAGGCATTTAGAAGAAAAAAAAGTCTCTGCCGATCAGGCAACTCAACTGGGATCGTCAGAGCCTTTTGAAAGCATTTTTTTACAATCTCTTTGCCGAAGAGGTTGTAGAAAAAATGGTTTTAAAAGTTAAAAAAAAAAAAAATTGGCTACGCCCACCCAGTCACATTACCCTCCCACCAAGCCACGCCCACAGAACCGGTAGTAACAAATTTTAGATTTCACCACTGGTCTGCATGTCACGTGATCAAAATCTGGACGCTTGGCAACGGGCATGTATTTATGACAGTTGTAGTGTCCCAGTGTCACGTGCACGGGTGGGTTCTACTTACCTTTACTACTGGTTCGCAACGGGGCCGTGTGTGCACGCACTCTTCTCTGCATGCACAAAAGCGTTCTGATGACGTCGAGGTCGGAGGGTGGAGCCTCCCACTGGTTTTACTACCGGTTCTATAGAACCGGTGTGAACCGGGGGCAACCCACCACTGGTCACATGATCCCCTTTTGTGATTCACTTAACCACCATGTTACTAACTTAGCAACTGCAGGGATTTCAACTGTTCAACTTAACAACTGTGGCCGGAAGGGTTGTAAAATGGGACAGAACTCACTTCACCACTTTCCCACTTAGCCACAGAAACGTTGGACTCGGTTACTGTCGGGAGGCGAGGCCTACCGATCACTGGTGGGTTCCTCCCAGTTCGGCCCGGTTCGGCCAAGCCGATAGTGGTGACGATATGACATCACTGAACCGGTTCTGCCCCCCTCCCCCCGCGTTATTCTTACTTTTTATTTGGCCCCACCCCCAATCTATTGCTGCCTCCTGAGTCCCAGCTGATCGGCTAGAAGGAAAAAAACTGTTTAAACCCTTGCCATGGGGCTTCAAAGGGCTGTTCTACAGCTGATCAGTGTTAAAAGGCAGTATGGTGGTAGACCGGTGCCTTCAAAAACAAATGAGTAGACTGGTGCCTGCAAAAATAAATGGGTAGACCGGTGCCTGCAAAAATAAATGAGTAGACTGGTACAGGTCTGCAAGCAGTTAAAAGCCTGGTAGACCAGTACCTCTGCTAAATCCTAAAGAATCGTCACATGACCATCAAGCTACGCCCACAAAATAAGCCACGCCCACATAACCGGTAGTAAAAAAATTTAGAACCTACCCCTGCTACCGATACTCATTTTAAAAAGAGTCCGTCTCTCGACCGACAGACCTCTCAGAGGTACAATAAACCTCACATCATTTCTGGTTGAAACGGGATGGTGAGATGAAATTTGGATGGCCACCAAGGTAGTCTCCCACCTGGAGAATTACAACTCATTTAGCATGGCCTCCAATATCATCATTAATGCTAATTCTGGGGATCCAGCCAAGTGCTAGCGTGGGAATGAAACGGCCACGCAGGTCCCTGACATTCCCCTACTCTCTCTTCCTTACGTTCAAGTTTTGTTTTTTCCCCACAAATGAGATGGATAAATTTGAGGAAGGGGGAAGTCGCAGCCTGCTGTGATATGTTTCTAGGGTTGTAATTGGCAAGTCAGATCCCTGGTGCCCTTTGCTTGGTATCAGAAGGACCGCTGCGGCAGAAATAATAAGAGGAAGTGCCGCGACAACACCTTTTGGCTGCAAGAAAAGGAAGGCAAGCAGTATTACAAACTGAGCCAATGCTAATGACTAATTTGTGTTTGCTGTATCTCTCCGCCGCAGAAGACAAGCAAGAGGTAATTTCTTGGCTCCAGTTTTTGTGCTTTTCCTCTTCCTAACCAATCAAACCTTCTGCGTTCACTCCTGGCTTTCCTTAGCAGAAACCACGCGATGCAAGAATATCAAGTCTTACACAAGAGCCTCAGATTGGCATGCATTTTCATCCCAGCCTCCCGATGGATAGCAGACGTCACGAAGAGCAATAGCCAATCGCCCTATCTATGGGCGAGTTCTTTGTCACCTGGTTTGAGAATAATCCGGTTTCACGCTGCGTTTGATTCTTAATATTGGGAGATCCAACACTGTGGCAGGTGTGAAAAAAGGCAATTCCATGCTAGGGATTATCAGGAAAGAGACTTAAAATAAACTCTGATTCTCGAATGCAAATCATGGGAGCTCTACTTATATTCAGTTCTGGTTGCCACCCTTGGAGTTGAGAAGGGCAGTCGAAACATCTCTGAGGCCGCAATGCTTCATTTCAAGAAATGCTTAGATTGACTGGGATGTAGATAGTCCTCCAGTTACAACCATAATTGAGCCCAAAATATTTGTTGTTAATGACTTTTGTCCCGTTTTTACGACCTTTCTTGCCACAGTGGTGTGAATCACTGCAGTTTTTAAGTTACTAACACCATTGTTAAGTGAATCTGGCTTCCCCCATTGACTTTTCTTGTCAGAAGGTGGCAAGAGGGGGTCCCATGACCCTGGAACATGCAACCCAGGGGTGAAATGCTCCTGGTTTGGACCGGATCGTCCGATCTGGTAGCGATGGTGGCGGGTGATTCGGAGAACCGGTAGCAAAAACCCCTGCGACCCCCCCCCCCACCACTACCATGCCCAGCTGAGCCGCACGATCATCAGGGGCTTTTTTTTTTTAACTTGTAAAAGCATTTTTTCTACAACTTCTTCCGCTGAAAAAATGCTTTTAAAAGTTAAAAAAAAGCCTCTGATGATCACGCGGCTCAGCTGGGATCTCAGAGGCTTTTCAAAGCATTTTTTTCTGCAATCTCTTCGGGGGAAGGGGTGGTTAAAAAAATGCTTTGTAAAGGCTCTGACGATCAGGCAACACAGCTGGGATCATCAGAGAGACTTTTAAAGCATTTTTTTCTGCAACCTCTTCCACGGAAGACGTGGTTAAAAAAATGCTTTGAAAAGGCTCTGACGATCCCAGCTGTGTTCCTGATCGGCAGAGGCTTTTCAAAGCATTTTTTTGCATTTGCAGAAAAAATGCTTTGAAAAGTTAAAAAAAAAAAGTTGGCCACGCCCACCCAGTCACATTACACCACCACCACCACCAAGCCACGCCCGCAGAACTGGTAGTAACAAATTTTACATTTCACCCCTGATGCAACCATCATAAGTATGAATCAAACACCAAGCGTCCGTATTTTGATCAAGCCACCACGGGGATTCTGCAATGGTTGCAAGTGTGAAAAACAGTCGTAAGCAGTGGTGGGATTCAAATTTTTTAACAACCGGTTCGGTGAGCGTGCGCTTCACGCTGAAAATGGAGCATTTAAAAACTCAACTGCTTATCTTCCAAGTCAACAATGGTAAGTAGAACAGTGGGGGGGGGGGGGGAGAGATATCAGCTGTGCCATGCGATTGAGATGAGCTAC
The DNA here is from genome assembly GCA_012654045.1 of Ptyas mucosa. Taxonomy (NCBI): domain Eukaryota; kingdom Metazoa; phylum Chordata; class Lepidosauria; order Squamata; family Colubridae; genus Ptyas; species Ptyas mucosa. Next base: position 548,103 of record WNWU01000063.1, on the reverse strand, counting down.
AAAGCAGGAAATAAAGGACAGGAAGAAAGGCGGGTGGGTTGTGCCAGCTGATCATCGGCGCTAAAGGTTCACCCGAATCAGTCCGAACTGGCTGAATACCACTTCTAATCGTAAGTCACTTTCTTCAATGTCGTTGCGACTTCGAACAGTTACTAAATGAAGTGTTGTAAGTCAAGGACTGCCTCTATTTAGATTGGAAAGGAGGCATTGGAGTGGGGACCATAGAAGTATTTCTGGCATTGGGACAACAGGTCATGATTTGAACCCCCTTGTGAAGAGAGAACACCACGCAAAAGGTTTTCTTCACACACCCTGCAATGATCCTGTGGAATGGATTATCCCAAGACATGATAATGGCCTTGGATTTAGATGGACCGATGAAATTCCGAAAGAACGGGACTAACAATATCTTGTTAGTTCATTGTGCTTTCATAAATCTTTAAAGAATAACTTTTTCAAGGGCCCTACTCTCATGTGATGCCTATTTTATGATTGGGATAGCATTTGGTTGTGTTTGTTTGCAATGTACCATGAGACATCACTGTTCATTCTTACCATTTTTAACCATGGTTTGTCAAGTTTTCCTTATAGAAAAGTTGAGAGTTAAGCTTACAGCTTGCAGGAAAACATTATCGGGTTTTAATATTTAGTTGATCCTTTCTGTTTATTCGGTGACCACCGTAACAACAGAAGGGCATTTAAGACCTGCCATCTCTCTGCTTAAAGCATTAAATAGAATGGAATGGAATAGAATAACAGAATTGGAAGGGACCTTGGAGGTCTTCTAGTCCAACCCCCTGCTTAGGCAGAAAACCCCATACCATTTCAGACAAATGATTTTCCAATCTTTTCTTAACAACTTCCAGTGTTGGAGCATTCTCAACTTCTGGAGGCAAGTAGTTCCACTGGTTAATTATTCTAACTGTCAGGAAATTTCTCCTTAGTTCTAAGTTACTTCTCTATTAAAGCATTAAATAGAATGGAATGGAATGGAATGGAATGGAAGGAAAGGAGAGGAGAGGAGAGGAGAGGAGAGGAGAGGAGAGGAGAGGAGAGGAGAGGAGAGGAGAGGAGAGGAGAGGAGAGGAGAAAACAGAGTTGGAAGGGACCTTGGAGGTCTTCTAGTCCAACCCCCTGCTTAGGCAGGAAACCCTACACTATTCCAACATCTTCTTAAAAACTTCCAGTGTTGGAGCATTCACAACTTCTGGAGGCAAGTAGTTCCACTGGTTAATTATTCTAACTGTCAGGAAATTTCTCCTTAGTTCTAAGTTGCTTCTCTCCTTGATTAGTTTCCACCCATTGCTGCCTTCAGGGGCTTTGAAGAATAGCTTGACCCCCTCTTCTTTCTGGCAGCCCCTGAGATTTTGGAACACTGCTATCATGTCATCCCTAGTCCTTCTTCATTGGCGTTGATCTACAACTAAACCAACGCTATAGTTCATTAAATATTACATTAAATATTCAGTAACTGCTGTGAGATACGTACTGTATCTACATAACATAACAGCGTGTTTATTTTATTTTATTTTTTGTCCTGGAAGGTAGGTGCGATCTCATGTGCATAAATAACAATTAACACCTGCATTAAAAAAAAAAAGTGCCCCTAGATGATACATCGTTCGATTCTTTTCAACACGGTTTTATCTGATTTTAACTATTTGAACTTCCAAGACTTCCTCTTCGGTTGGTCATTAAGCAGAGAGTTTGGGCATTTTCTTACTCTTACTGCTGACAGCAGGCATCCCACTGAGATTATAAAGAAATTGTATGCCAAAGACTGAATGGAGAAGGCTCTTCTATTTGTATCTGTCTGCTTTTAAAGGTCATTACTCAAGAAACACCCACATCCTGCACAGCGGTTATTGCAGTAGGATTTTGACCACTCATTATTCTTACTCCTGATCTTTTATAACCTAGATACAATAGAGCTGGCAAGATTGAAAAAAGGGTTTTCCGTTTTGTTTTTTTTTTTGTTGTTGTTGTTTTTTAATGGTGGGGAGCAACTCGGCAAAATGGAAAATAAATCAGTTTTCACTGCCCCAAACAGTATCAAGCTTCCCCCACCCCCCCCACCCCCATTTAATAAAGAGAATGAGGCACTGTGGAGGAATTAGAGAAATTTTGATTTCAGAAAACAAGTTAAAATATTACATGTTCCAAGAGAAGGGTTTGGGGTTTTTTTGAGTTGGCTTTGGCTATACGTCATTCGAAAGTCACTCCTTAGAATAAGGAGAAATTTCCTGACAGTTAAAACAATTAATCAATGGAACAACTTGCCTCCAGAAGTTGTGAAATCTCCAACACTGGAAGCTTTTAAGAAGAGGTTGGATAACCATTTGTCTGAAGTGGTGTAGGGTTTCCTGCCTAAGCAGGGGGTTGGACTAGAAGACTCCAAGGTCCCTTCCAACTCTGTTATTCTCTTCTCTTCTCTTCTCTTCTCTTCTCTTCTCTTCTCTTCTCTTCTCTTCTCTTCTCTTCTCTTCTCTTCTCTTCTCTTCTATTCTATTCTATTCTATTCTATTCTATTCTAACTTGCCTCCAGAAGTTGTGAATGCTCCAACACTGGAAGTTTTTAAGAAGAGATTGGATAACTATATGTCTGAAGTGGTGTAGGGTTTCCTGCCTAAGCCGGGGGTTGGACTAGAAGACCTCCAAGGTCCCTTCCAACTCTATTATTCTATTTTGTATTTTCTATTTAAGAACCAGAAGGCAAGGTAAGAAGCAACAGATGGAAACTAATACAGGAGAGAACCAACCTAGAACTAAAGAGAAATTTCCTAACAGTGAGAACAATTAATCCGTGGAATGACTTGCCTCCTGAAATTTTGAATACTCCAACACTGGAGATTTTTAAGAAGAGATTGGACAACCATTTGTCTGAAATGGTATAGAGCCCCCTACTTGAGCAGGGGGGTGCACTGGAAGATCCCCTCCTCCCAAGGTCCCTTCTAACTTAATTATTTTGTTATTCACTGTTGTCAAGAAAATATCATGGCTATGTCCCCTTAGTATCAGGAGCTACGGTGGTCTTGCTCTTATAAACCTCTTTGATAGTTGTTCTGTATTCTGTAAGATTTCCCAAAGCATCCCAACGTCTAATGAAAGAAGTAAATTGCAACATTAGTGATGCCATCATGCTCATGTCATCAGTGGCTTTCCTGCTGATATCCTTGATACAATGTCAATCAGTGGTGGGATTCAGCCAGTTCTCACCTATTCGGGAGAACCGGTTGTTAACTTTCTAAGCAGTTCGGAGAACCGGTTGCTGAAAGAAATCTCCTCCCCCGCACACACACTTTACAGGGCTAATCCTGTAAGGAAGGCAGGAAGGAAACATTCTGGTGTTGTTTCTAGCCTAATCTTTATTGCCCTGCTTACAGAAACTGCCTCTCTGGTTAACCCTTATGACATTGTAACAGTTAAGGTGAAGCGCCCATCGACGTAAGTGATGTTGAGTTGGCCACGCCCACATGGTCAGATGACCACCGAGCCATGCCTATCCAGTTGGTCATTAGGGCAGAGAACCGGTTGTTAAATTATTTGAATCCCACCACTGATGTCAATTATAACCAGTGGTGGGATTCAAATAATTTAACAACCGGTTCTCTGCCCTAATGATTTCTTCCAACAACCAGTTCACCAAACTGCTCAGAAAGTTAACAACTGGTTCTTCCGAAGTGGTGCGAACCGGCTGAATCCCACCACTGATTATATACATAAAACACTTAATGAGCCTAGAAGAGAGAGAAGGAAAGAAAGAGCAATATGTAAAATAAATGGGACCTACAATAACCCTTTTTTTCAGTATGGATGCTTCATGTCCAGAGTTGTATCCATTCATATCACTTCTCCACCCCTGGTTCTGTCCTTTCAGCCCAGTGACACCTTCCTGTTACATACGATTGGTGCTGTTTTACCTACACGAGCAACTGAACATTGGATATAACTAAAATGATGAGGTCATTAACAACTAGACTCTACTAGCTTCCCATTATTTTCCTGCTTTCCAGCGTGTGAATACTTGCCTCCTTGTTAAATCATGGCTGGCAAGACATATTGACGCTTTGGAAAGAGACACTGCCCCCAATCCCGAGACAGAATTTATTTCCCGAGTTCCTTTCAACCTATCCCTGATAATTAATGCACACATTCTGTTGGGCTAGCTTAGAAATCTTCGAACACTCATCTTGCTGGTATCTTGGTGTCCAATTCTTTTGCAGACCGATGAGACCGAATTTGTCATTGTCTCAGAAACCTGGGCTATTCTGCTATCAGCCAGAAACACCATGCAAGTCATTCATTACGCCCTTGTTCAAAGCAAGCTACTGCCTCCTAATTGGTATTGGAGGAGTTTGTTGAACAGAAGAAGGGAATTGACACCAAGTGTCCCCATTGATAGAGGCCGCTCGGTGGAATAGTCTCTGGATGACTGAACTTGGACTGTTGGCTTGAACATGTGTTGTGCATCCTGCAATTGTCTTCCGAAGTGGTGCGTTTGCATTTCTGTTTGCAGCCAGTTTGGTCTAGTGGTGGTTAAGGCACCCTGATAGAAAGCCGGTGCCTATAAGACTCTGTCAGAGAGAAGAAGGATAATAAATAGATAGCAAAATGGAATATGGGGACGGAAATCTTTGCACTAGCTCACAAGTTAGTGATCAGAGCCTATATGGTCAAAGACAGAATAAGGAAAGCTTTACATGTGCATGTTCTTAAGACTGATAAGTGAAAAATGTGGGACAGCTGTAATGTCCAGAGCCAGTTTGGTCTAGTGGTTAAGGCACCAGGCTAGAAAGCAGGAGATCATGAGTTCAAGTCTCTCTGTCAGGGTTCCAATGGATGCCCTAATTAAATCATGAGCCTCAAGCCAAGCTTCAAAGAAATCCAGTTATTAGGAGCTTCGTGTTGGCACGTTCCCCAGTGAAGCCAGCTCTGACCCTGCGTAATTTATGCCCTAATCATGACTCTCCTTTCCCCCTCCCCCAGGGTGTGTCATCAATCATATTCACCAACGGAGCAATTTTGCAGGTTGTAGAGGTCACTCCCCTCCGGCTGCTGTGGGTAACCCTGGGATATAGCCTTGAAAGAAATAAGTCTGGAATGTGCATCTGTCTTTGACTGCCATGCCGTTTTGCCAGTTTCCCATCCTCCCTGGCCTATGGCAACTCGAGAGCAGGCCCGGGATGCTTTGCGAGTTGACACTATGCTTAGACAAGAAAGCCAACTGGATGACCTTGGGCCAGTCCCATTCTCTCAGCCCAACCCATGGGGAAAACGGGAGGAGGAAGGTGTGTGGGATATGTTTGCCATCTTGAGTTATTTGTAAAAATAAAAAGACGGGATAGAAATAAATAAATAATTTCCCTGTTGTGTTTTGGGGCTTCATATTTGAATCTCCATCCTTCTTAGTACTTATGTCTTCTCAAGTCATAAATACCTTTTAGCTCTTCTTGAGTGTCCATTTCTTTTAGGACATTACTTCTGGCTTTACCTTCTTTCTCTCGCTCCCAACTTATTTCTGTCATCTTCAGGTTTAAGGAATATATTACTATATTATCATTAGTATATTATATATTAGAATAGAGTAGAGTAGAGTAGAGTAGAGCAGAGCAGAGCAGAGCAGAGCAGAGCAGAGCAGAGTAGAGTAGAGTAGAGTAGAGTAGAGTAGAGTAGAGTAGAATAGAATAGGATAGAATATTGGAATGAAGGATAGGATAGAATATTAGAATGAAGGATAGGGTAGGGTAGGGTAGGGTAGGGTAGGGTAGGGTAGGGTAGGGTA
>WNWU01000063.1:513661-523844 GCA_012654045.1 Ptyas mucosa | reverse complement strand
ATAAAATCATCATACATTTTTTTGGTTAAGGGAACAGTATTTAGTAAGGGTATTGGCCACATATGGCAACCCACACAGGTGAGTCTCTGTGCCACATACTTAATGTCAAAATATATTATCAAGGGAATAGAAGAGGCTTCAGAAATTCTTAAGATAGAAATGGCATTTTAATGAAAGGATATTTTGCTGACTTCTCCTGAACTATTAGCTTGATTAAGAAACTAAACAGTGTTTTGATAATTGCAGTATAACAGGCCAGCATCCAGTCTGTCTTGCGTTTGCCTATTTATTTATACATCACATTTATTTATACATCACTAGAGTGGCGCAGTGGCCTAGAGGTGGAGCTCTCGCCTCATAATCAGGAGGCTGTGAGTTTGATCCTAGATAGCGGCAGATATTTCTCTCTCTGGGCACAAAGAGTAATTATTGCTGCGAACTCTGCATTGGTGACAGGAAGGGCATCCGGCCAGTAAACACCCAGCTCCATTCAGTTGCCCCGACTCCACCCCGATGTAAGGGTTAGGGTTAGGGTCATTAAAAGACAAAAAAATATGTATACATCACATTTAGAGAGTGCCCATCTCACTCACAGAGCGACCCTGGTGGATGTAGAATTAAAAAAATATATATTTCTGGAAATATAGGAGCAGCTAGCATGGGGGAAGCTAAGGAGAAACCAACTCGCGCTTATTTGTGTATTATTTTATTTCCTTTGAATTCTGGCATTCTTTTTTGGCAACTACATAACACTAAGATTAAGGTGATTTAAACAACAGCAGAAGCAAAACGTGGAAATTGAAAAACAAAATTTATCCTAATATTATTTAACCACATTCAACCATGAAGAGATTAACAAAAGGGGTGAGGTTTACAATTTATTCTGAAGTTTGAGAGAATAGAGGCCGAAACACAATTTAGGAGGTTCAGAAGAAAGTAAGGTTCATTTATACTAAATAGATAGTCCTCTGATAGTACAGTAGTGGCCAAAATTGTGGAAATCTTTTTGGGAAAAGTGTATTTTTGAGGTTTGATGGCTAATAACACCACTTTTTTTTTTGGAGTTTCAAAATAATCCTATTCCACTGCTGGAATGGCCTGGGAATAGCCCAGACCTTAACCCAACTGAAAATCTATGGAGCCGACTAAAGAAACTTGTTAGTCAGAAACGACCCAGCAACAAAACCCAGTTAATAGAAGCAATCCTTCAAACTTGGTTTCACATTATAACAGCTGCAGAACTAAAAGACTTGGTTCACTCCATGGGAAGATGTTGTAAGACCATAATTCATGCTAACAGTTGCCCAACTAAGTATTAACTGACATGGTGATCGTTTTTGCATATCTCGTTTTTTCTGTGTGTTTCACTTTTCTTCTTTATACTGTAACTGTTATTCTCATAGCAAATCCTTCATAGAAGTTATTGCATTATATTCTTGATTCAATTATCTTTCCATTGATATATAATTTTACTCAAAAAAAAAAAAAGAAATGACGTTATTAGCTAGTTTTAGAAAATACACTTTTCCCAAAAGTTTTCCACAATTTTAGCCACTACTGTAGAGGCAAAACTGATTGTCCCCCAGATGTTATCACAGATGTTTAACTAAAAATGCACAGGCAGTCCATTAGATAGTCAGCTCCAAGCCAATTAGAACTCTAAAGATCAATATCGACATGTCAAATCGTAGCCCTCTTTGGGGATAATTAAAAAAAAACAATGAAGGAAAAACGTCTTGGGGTGCAGTGATGCATGCTGTGTGGGATCAACAATTGACTATAACCTTTTTTTTTTTACTTTTTTTGGGGGTAAAGAAATAAACCTTTTGTTCTTTTATTTATAGCCTGTTCAATTTGTCCTTGGAACTCCAATCCTTGAGCCGACTACTTACACCTGAAAACTCCAGAGACACAGTTTTATGCTTCCTCTGAAGGTTTGTAACTTCTAGAGTTTGTGATCCATAAGAACATCCATTTTCATTTATTTGCAGCAGAGGTAATAAATTGTGTTGGCCCTTTTATCACTATGACTTGAAGGAGGAAGAGGAGGATGCGGAGAAGGAAGAAGAGAAAGAGGAATCAAACAGGACAGAGAAGAAAGGATGCAGAAAGATCAAAATTATCTGCTTTTCTATGATTATCCTGACCAATGTGGAACACTGGACTCTGGTTTCTCTGCTTTTGGGGAAAGACCCTTTTAGAACATAAATAGCAGAGTTGGAAGGGATCTTGGAGGTCCTCTAGTCCAACCCCATGCTCAAGCTGGAGACCTTATATAATTTCAGGTAAAGCGCTATCCGGTCTCTTTTTAAAAGCCTCTAGCGATGGGGCACAAATTTTGAAAGCAAGCTACTGTATTCCATTGGTTCACTGTTGGGAAATTTCTCCCTTAGTTCTAGGTTGCTTTCCTCCTTGATTAGTTTCCATCCATTGTTCCTTGTCTTGCCTTCTGGTCAGGCGCATATCACATGTGCACATGGACCCTTTGCGCATGCGCAAACCCTTCTGGGCACGCACAGAGGGTAAGAAACAAGTTACTTCCTGGTTAAAACCAGGAAGTAACAATGACCGACTGGGTGGGCGGAGCCTCGCACTGCCATCGCTACCAGTTCTCTGAAACACCCACTGCCATCGCTACCGATTCGACCGAACTGGTCCGAACCGGTAGCATTTTACCCCTGCTGCTGGTGCTTTGAAAACTAGGTTTTTTAATATATATATATATATATATATTTATTGTTTACATACAGTATAAATATATTGAATACAGTGTAATTGTCCTGGCATTCCACTTGCCATGAAACAAATGTAAAAACAAAACAACATACTGTATATACTATTTTAAACAGTGCTAGTGTTGTACAGTTATTTCTGGCCATCATATTCTAAAATGTCAACTTATCTATCATTCTAATACCTACATTCTAATGGAGCGAAAAATACAGTAAATCTACTGTGTTTCCCCGAAAATAAGATCCTGTCTTATATTTTTTTGAACCCTGAAATAAGCGCTTGTCCTTATTATTGGGGAGTTCTTATTATTTTGGGGCGCCTGGAGCAAGACGGGGCTCCTCTTGCCGTCTTACCTGATTTCAAGCTCTGTTTCCCTAACCCTAACCAGAGGAAATGGCAGGGACCGGCTGTGCATGCAGTTAAATATTTTCGGGGAGGGCCTATTTCGGCACACACGCTCAAAAGCCTGATTGGGCTTATTATCAGAGGATGTCTTATTTTCAGGGAAACAGAGTATCATTGCCCATCTTAGCACTCAGTCTTTCTCCAATGGCGGTTAGAGAATGAATCTCACGATGTTATGTGCAACAAAGATATGATTATTAGTCCTTCTTACGAGACTGGGTGGAGGTATAGGAAATGATCTTGAAGGACAGGAGGAAAAGTTACCGCCAAGGTAATGATTGGGCAAGTGTGACTTGAGCTCATTCCAAGAAACTAGGTTGATCCCCTCTTCTTTGTGGCAGCCCCTCAAATATTGGAACACTGCTATCATGTCTCTCCTACTACTCCTTTTCACTAGACTAGACATATCCAATTCTTGCAACTGTTCTTCATATGTTTTAATTTCCAGTCCCCTAAGCATCCTTGTTGCTCTTTTTCTGAACTCTTTCCAGAGTTGCAACATCATTTTTATATTGTGTTGATCAAACCTGGATGCAGTATTCCAAGTGTGGTCTTATTAAGGCTTTGTACAACGGTACTAACACTTCATGTGAACTTGATTCTATCTTGACCCTTCTTCTGTTATAGTGTTACTCCCAAGCAGTGGTGGGTTTCAGATGATCTTACTACTGGTTCACCACATGCGCACACACTTGTTTTGTGTCGTGCATGTCCCGTTTGTGCACATGCCTGTCTTCTGCACATGTGCTTTGCTCTTGCGCGCACTTGGTCTCAAAAACGTGCCTAAATAGGATGCCATAGAGCCAGGTCAGATGGCCGATTTCCACCTGTGATTATTTGCTACTGGTTCGGGCGAACCGGTCTGAACCGGCTGAATACCACCTCTGCTCCCAAAAGAGAGACTCACAATCTTAGAAGATCTCTCTGAAGGTTGATAAACCAGACTTTCATTGTTTGAGAGCCTCCTATATTACATATACTTTCTTTTTCTACGTTGTTTTTCCTGAAGGCATTGCAACAGAATGGCTGTGCATGGCTGATTGATTTAATTTAAAAACCTTCCATTAATTACTTTATGAGGAATATGCTTGGTGGATCATAAATTCAATGTTTGCTCATTCACCTCGGTATCTTCTCGGCGTAGTTGCCATAAGTCTCTGTTATTTTCACCCTGCTTATTTCGGAGATCTTCAGCATGACGACGGGGTGTAATAATTCATAGTTAAAATATGCTGTGGAAAAATTCAGTTAGGAATTGTTTCCTGGAAAGGAGAAGCGAGCACTACGAATATATATATATGTATCCGTTTTCTCGTGTTTGATAATAAAGGATGGATGAGCCAATAGCGCAATTTTGGGTTATATGGATTGCCCTAATAAGAGAATTGGTGAATTGCTTTGACTTTGTAGTGCAAGCTTTCATCTAATAAGTCTTTGTTAGCTCTGCTGTTTCACTGGACCTTTGCAATTTCCCAGCCCACTTGTAATTATATAGTGAATGCAAGTTAAGCTATAATAATGGCTGTCATAGACTCTTTTGGAGCTGTTCTTGTTAGGCTTTGTGAATATAACATGGTAAACATTGACATGAATAAAATCTCTGGAATAATATTCTATTTTCTCCCCCACCTGATCCCTTCTTTTACTGAGAATAACCTGCATTGTGTTGAAGTCAATGTCAGAAAGGCTTCTGATTATACTGCGTTAGGATTGCAGCCATTAAGAGAACAGAAGAAATATTGATGCGATTATAAATACTTTTAAAAAAGAAGATTGACTTCTTCTGGTTCAATAAAGTAGCTGGCAAGATATATTAAGGAAGCTAAAAGATTTTTCTTTTCTTTTTTTTAAAAAAAGAAACTATTCTCATGCACCCTTTTTGCATGGAATTTGGTGCAGTTTATTGTTTTTTTTGTCCAAAAGTCAGGAATAGACAGAATGGTTAATTAAAGCAAAAGCAGGAAAAAAATCTGGAAACCATATACCCAGATAACAGAATAACAGAGTTGGAAGGGACCTTGGAAGTCCTTGGAGACTGTATACTATTTTAGACAAATGGTTGTCCAGGCTCTTCTTAAAAACCTCCAGTGATGGAGCACCCACAACTTCTGAAGGCAAACCATTCCTCTAGTTGATTGTTCTACTTGTCAGGAAATTTCTCCTTAGTTCTAGGTTGCTTCTCCCCTTGATTAGCTTCTATCCATTGTTTCTTGTCTTGCTTTCTGGAGTTTTGGAAAATAGGTTGACCCACTCTTCTTTGGGGCAGCTCCTCAAATATGGGAACACTGTTAGTCCTTCTTTTCACTAGGCTAGCCATGCTCAGTTCTTGCAACCAGTGGTGGGCTGCAACCGGTTTAACAACTGGTTAAGCCAGTTAACCAGTTGCACATACCCGCACATAACACGCTTCCATGCAGTGTTAAAAATACAGCAATTTTGACCTCAGTTGCTTACCTTCTAAGGCAGCCCTGGTAAGTAGAACAGTGGAGGTGCAGAAATCAGCTGTGCCGCGTGAATCAGCTGAGCCAGAAAGAAGGTAATATAGGACAGGATAGGGTGGGGGGTGGGGGTGGGGCCAGCTGATCATCGGAACTACCAGTTCGCCTGAACCGGTCTGAACCGGCAGCAGCCCATCATTGCTTGCAACCATTCTTTATGTGTTTTAGCCTCCGGCCCGATAATAATCTTTGCTGTTCTTCTCTGCACTCCTTCCAAAGTCTCACCATCTTTTGCATATTGTGGCAACCAAAATTGAATGCAGCATTCCAAGCGTGGTCTTACCAAGGCATGATGAACTACCCGAGAAGTAATCCAGTCAAGACGAACATGTGAAACTTTGTGTAACTGTGTGATTATCTCATTCGATGCGTTTCGATCCCCGCAACTGAACTGCTTTCGATTGGCTGCTTTCGATTCACCAGAGGAAGAGTCATTCTGTGCACTGAATAGCTCCTCGTTTTTGAAGTGTACCCAAGAACGCTTTTCCCCAATCCCTTCCTTTTTAGTCACAACACATCCAGTAGGTGATATAATTCAAGAGGCGCGTTGAAAGGATTTGGTATATAAGGTGTTTGGAGTGCAAGCTTTGAAGGACAAATTCATCATTTTGAAATTTGCCCCAAATGATTGTTGGCCACTGCAGCGCTGAGACAGCCTCCCAATGAATCAAGCTGAGATTGCTTTTTCTCCTACAAATACACCCATTAATTCTCACTCGGTATAAAAAGGATGAACAAGAGGACGGGACAGATATGAAGAAGGTGCTCTTCTTCATTCATTACTTTTTCTCAGATCTGCTGTACTGTCCCAAAGATGCTTCTCCAAAAGGCAATTGGACTTTCTTGGGGATTTTTCCCCCCCTTGACAACATTTCAATCCTCACCCAAGAAGCTTTTTCGGTTCTTGGATAAGAAGCGAAACTTTTTCAAGGAAAAAAACTCCCCCAGAAAATCCATTTGCCTTTCAGAAAAGCACATTTGACCTCAATCAACCATGACCTGGATGATTAAAAATCTCCGTAGATATCTGCTCTACCAAAATGATGCAACTGCACTAGTTTAGTTTAGTTCATTTATTTGCCAAGCATATATGGCAAATAAGGTACAGGTAAAAAGGTACTTTTTACAGGTAAAAAGTATAAACATAATTTGAATACATGAAAAGAGTAAGTAAAAGGGAATATTGGGACAGGAACAGTAGGCACGCTGGTGCACTTATGCACACCCCTTACAGACCTCTTAGGAATGGGGTGAGATCAACAGTAGACAGTTTAAGGCTAAAGTTTTGGAGATTTTGGGAAGAAACTACAGAGTCAGGTAGTGCATTCCAGGCATTGACCACTCTGTTGCTGAAGTCATATTTTTCTGCAATCGAGTTTGGAATGGTTTATCTTGAGTTTGTATGTATTATTTGCTTATATATTGTTGTGGTTGAAGCTGAAGTATTCATTGGCTGGTAGGACATTGTAGCAGATAATTTTATGTACTATGCTTAGGTCAGACTGAAGTCGGTGTAGTTCTAAGTTGTCTAAGCCCAAAATTTGAAGTCTGGTGGTATAAGGTATTTTATTACGGTTAGATATTTCTCGTAAAGTATTTCTGGACTCTCTTGGTTGTATTTATGTCCGATATGCAGTGCGGGTTCTAGACAGATGAGCTGTATTCAAGAATTGGTCTAGCAAATGTTGTGTATGCTCTAGTTAGCAGTACAACATTACCAAAGAAGAAGCTATGCAAGATTAGGTTAACAACTCTTCATGCCTTTTTGGCAATGTTGTTACTTGGGCTCGGGCATTTAGATCTTTAGAAATGAGTAATAAATAGGAAGTCTTGGAGATGTGTGGAGATGGCAAGCTACTGGAAAATGCATCTGCTTCTACTTTTCTGGAATCAGCCTACAGCCCCCAAGTACATATCCCCAGTGGTGGGATGCTGCCGGTTTAACAACTGGTTTAGTGATTGAGTGCTTTGTTGCAATCGCTACCCGTGTGTGCACAGTTTTACAAATGCTAACCTTCTGTGTTACCACTTGGGAGTAACACAGCTGAGGCATGGCTATATGCTCTGCCGTGCCAATCTAGGCCTGACCAGATGGCTCAGTGGCTAAGACACTAAGCTTGTCGATCAGAAAGGTCGGCAGTTCGGCGGTTCAAATCCCTAGAACAGGTCTCCTGCGTAAGCAGGAGGTTGGACTAGATGACCTCCAAGGTCCCTTCCAACTCTGTTACTGTTACCCAATCAGCTGAGAAGATAAAGGTAAGTAAAGTGCAGGGGCAGGTAGAACCGATAGAATCCCACCCCTGCATATCCCCATCACCAAAGTTAAAGTCAGATTAAATGGACAACCAATCTGGCTCAGAATGAAGATACTTTTGGGTGTCTCAAGCAGCAAAAGTCCCTGTCACTAAAATGGGAAAGGTAATGAAAATGGGATGAATACATAAGTAAAAACTTTGCTTCCTTATATAGACCTGGGTTGTGGTTTTCTTTTTTTTTCCATTTGATTTTCTTAACAAATTTGGGATAGCATCCTTGCTGTTCTCATCCCCTCTTCTTTTTCCCACATGGAACAATTGAGAGAATTAGGGCAAAGGGAAGAGGAAGAGACACGATCCACACATTGACAACTGCTAGATCTTGAACCTGGCTGATGGGGAGAGAGATGGCCACTCTCAGTAAAGGTAGATGGCACTTGGGTGCATGTTTGGGTGTTCGTGCGAAGGGAGGATGAAAATGGAGTTGTGAAATGGTGGACCGATCATGACTTCATGGGATATGATGGGAACACAACTCAGTCTGGGTTGGGATATTCAGAGAGAGATATTCTGAAAAGACTAATTCTTTTTCTAAATCTCTGGATTTTTCAGAGATTTGATTCGACATGAATCGGGGTGCTATTCATCCCAGCAGGTTCTGACAGGTTCTGGAGAACCGGTAGCAGCAATTTCAAGTAGTTCGGAGAACCGGCAAATACCACCTCTGGCTGGCCTCAGACTGGGGTGGGAATGGATATTTTGCAGTATTCTTCCCCTGGAGTGGGGTGGGAATGGAGATTTTGCAATATCCTTTCTCTGCAGTGGACTGGGAATGGAGATTTTGCAGTAGCCTTCCCCTGGAGTGGGGTGGGAATGGAGATTCTGCAGTAGCCTTCCCCTAGAGTGGGGTGGGAATTGAGATTTTGCAGTATCCTTCCCCTGGAGTGGGGTGGGAATGGAGATTCTGCAGTATCCTTCCCCTAGAGTGGGGTGGGAATGGAGATTTTGCAGTATCCTTCCCCTAGCATGGGGTGGGAATGGAGATTTTGCAGTAGCCTTCCCCTGCCACGCCCACCGAGCCACACCCACAGAACCGGTAGTTAAAAAAGATTGAATTCCCCCACTGGCATGAATGATTTCCCCCCCCCCTACGAAATGTATTTCTGAAACACAAATAATTAACAGCTTTTAATTGAAGGTGCATGTATTTTCAGTTTTTAAAACCGCAAGAAAAACCTGTTTTTTGTGGCAGTCTTTTGAGCACCTCACGCAGTCCAGCAATTTAAAGGCATTATCTCCCTGAATTTCATTGAGTTCGGTGAGCCTGGTTCTTAACCGTGAGAATGTATTTTCCTGTATCACAAAGAGAAATCTAATGAGCATCTGCTAAATTGGAAAGCAAGAAGGTGTCAAAATCAATTAGCACAGTTCATCTAAATGGTGGCTTCTGGGACGTAGTTTAAGAAATATTTAAAAATAAAATTTGGGTGTGATAAGAACCATTCAGTTGGAAGCTAGGTGAAGTATCACCTGCTTTTTGAATAACCTGTGAGAAAAAGGGCAAAGGTGGAAAATACGTATGCATATTTTAATTTAAAACCTTACGTTGTTTAGTTATATTATTAAGAAGAAAATTACTTTTATAATTCTCCAAGAGATACCATCAAAAAACCCCATTTTGAGCCCTGGTGGCACAGTGTGTAGAATGCAGTATTGCAGGCTAATTCTGCCCACAGTCAGGAGTTCGATCCTGACCGGCTCAAGGTTGACTCAGCCTTCCATCCTTCCGAGATCGGTAAAATGAGAACCCAGATTGTTGGGGGCAGTAGGCTGACTCTGTAAATCACTTAGGGAAGGCTATAAAGCACTGTGAAATGGTATATAAGTCTAAGTGCTATTGCTACTCTACTCTAAAGGTAAAGGTAAAGGTTCCTCTCGCACATATGTGCTAGTCGTTCCTGACTCTAGGGGGTGGTGCTCATCTCCGTTTCAAAGCCGAAGAGCCAACGCTGTCCAAAGATGTCTCCGTGGTCATGTGGCTGGCATGACTAAACGCCAAAGGCGCACAGAACACTGTTCCCTTCCCACCAAAGTTGGCCCCTATTTTTCTACTTGTATTTTTTACATACTTTCGAACTGCTAGGTTGGCAGAAGCTGGGACAAGTAACAGGAGCTCACCGCTGAACTGCTAACCTTTCGGTCAACAAGCTCAGCGTCTTAGCCAGTGAGCCACCGTGTCCCTATTCTCTACTCTACTCTACTCTACTCTACTCTACTCTACTCTACTCTACT
>WNWU01000063.1:491126-508122 GCA_012654045.1 Ptyas mucosa | reverse complement strand
AGAAGAGAAGAGAAGAGAAGAGAAGAGAAGAGAAGAGAAGAGAAGAGAAGAGAAGAGAAGAGAAGAGAAGAGAAGAGAAGAGTTGGAAGGGACCTTGAAGGTCTTCTAATCCAACCCCCTGCTCAGGCAGAAAACGATATACAATTTCAGACATATGGTTGCCGAATCTCTTCTTAAAAGCCTCCAGTGATGGACCATTTACAACTTCTGGAGGCAAGTTGTTCCACTGAATAATTGTTCTAACTGTCAGTAAATTTCTCCTTAGTTCTAAGTTGCTTCTGATTAGTTTCCATCCATTGCTTCTTGTCCTGCCTTCAGATGCTTTGGAGAATAGCTTGACTCCCTCTTCTTTGTGACAACCCCTGAGATACTGGAACACTGCTATCATGTTTCCCCTCATCTTTCTTTTCATTAAACTAGACATACCATAACAAGAGAATGAGAGCGGTTAGTAAAACTTGTCGCACAATTTACAACAGGGTTTGGTAAAATGTTTATAAAGGTAGTCCTCAATTTATAACCTCAATTTATAATTCAATGAATATGCTGCCTAAGAATCCTAGAAATTGAAATTCACTCAACATCTGTAAAAGGCTCAGTCTGAAAATGGTAGTTTGTCCTGCTTTATGTTACACAAATACAAAA
The DNA here is from genome assembly GCA_012654045.1 of Ptyas mucosa. Classification (NCBI taxonomy): domain Eukaryota; kingdom Metazoa; phylum Chordata; class Lepidosauria; order Squamata; family Colubridae; genus Ptyas; species Ptyas mucosa. The sequence goes on along the minus strand of WNWU01000063.1, from coordinate 507,477 downwards.
GGAACTTCCTTAATAAGGGCCTGGTGGCGCAGTAGACTAAAGCATTGCGATTAACATTCAGCTGCCTGCAATTACTGCAAATTCAAATCCCACCAGGCTCAAGGTTGACTCAGCCTTCCATCCTTTCTAAGGTAGGTAAAATGAGGACCCAGATTGTGGGGGCAATAAGCTGACTTTGTATAAATATACAAAAGTATGAAGGCTATTGCTTAACGCATTGTAAGCCGTCCTGAGTCTCTGGAGAAGGGCGGCATATAAATCAATTTTTTTTTAAAAAAAAAAGTGAGACACATCCATAAAATACTTGATTTTGAGACCCTGAATCTAGTTCTTGGATATTGGTATCAGGCATTTTCTCATCTTCCTTTTGTAGAATGCAGAACTTTAAAACTCTTCCTTGCGCAGAATTTGTTACAGGTCAAATGCTGCCCCTGCATTTTTTTTAAAGTAAATTTTCCACTGAACAGACTAGCCTTGTGTTTTATACATCAGCGGAGGAAACAATGCAAAGTTAGCTGTCTCAACATTAATATTGCAAGTTACAAAAATCTTGTCCCAACTCTTCGGCTGAAGTAAACATACCACTTCACAATCTTTTTTCCCCCTTCTTTTTCCCCTGATCAGAAAACAAATGTAATAAAGTTGCCAGGATTTGCATTTCTCCTTTGGTAAATTGGAAGGAACGAAGATCTGAATGTGACCAAAATATTTCTGTGATCACCTGCATGAAAGTATCCCGTGTCTGTTATCATGTCAACTCACAAAGCATCCCTGGCCTGCTCTCGAGGTGCCATAGGCAAGGGGGATGGGAAACTGACAAAACAGCACGGCAGCCAAAGACAGATGCACATTCCAGACTTATCTCTCTCAAGGATGTCTCCCAGGGTTATCTACAGTAGCCAGAGGGAAATGATCTCTACAACCCACAAAATTGCTCCATTGGTGAATGTGATTGATGGCACACCATGGGGGGAGGGGGGAAACAGGGTCATGAGTGGGGCATAAATTATGTGGGGTCAGAGCTAGCTTCACTTGGGAACAGGCTGACATGAAGCTCCTAATAAATAACTGGCTTTCTTTTGAAGCTTGGCTTGACGATCATGATTTAATTAGGGCATCTGTTGGAACCCTGATATATCAAAGTACCTATATGCACAAAAATGGAGATATGTGTTGGGTATATTTGCAAATGGCAGTCCCATGCTCTATAGAAATTTGTCCCCCAGCCTCCCCCATTTGGAAAAAAAAATATCCATTTTTAAACTCTTTGTAGATCTGTCACCTGATGTGGCTTTCCACAGCCTTAATTTCTTCCTCTTGGTTTGCAGCTTATGAACAGATGGTAAGCAGATTAAAATAGTTGTGTGGTAATATTGACTTCACATGCACCCTAACCTCTGTAAAAGTTTTTTTTTGTGTGCGCACTGATAAGCAATTTCTTATTTCAGGATTGAAATGATTGTACTTCACTGGTGGATGAAATTATGTTTTGTGAACTGAGTAGAACTGGAAATAACAAGCCAGAAACTTTAGGTTGGATACCTTAAAAACCTTGATGCCTAAAAATTGCAAGATGGAACAAATATGACAGTGTGTCCTAACTATCGTGTTTCCCCGAAAATAAGACCCTGTCTTATATCTTTTTTGCCACAAAAAAAAGGCACCAGGTCTTATTTTCGGTGGGGATGTCATCCACTGACTCACCTCACTTGCGCACATTGCCCCCGGCCTATCAGAGGCCTTCAGGAACTTCTTTGTCAGCTAGAGGCCAGCTAGAGGAAAGGCCTTTAGGAAAGGGCTCTTCAGCTGATAACAGAGCTCCAGATCAATCCGTAGCTCTATTATCGGCTACAGAGGTCTTCAGGAAAGCTTTGCCGGCTGCAGCAAAAAAAATGGGCCGAGGTGTGCGAGGCCTGGCTGCAATTATCCGAAGGTACGTAGTAGGGCAGCTCCATTCCCCCATTCCCACCAGGGGTGAAATCTAAAATTTGTTACTACCAGTTCTGTGGGCGTGGCTTGATGGGGGGGTAATGTGACTGGGTGGGCGTGGCCAATTTTTTTTTTTACTTTTCAAACCATTTTTTTAAATGTGAAACCATGTAAAAAAATGCTTTCAAAAGGCTGTGACGATCCCAGCTGAGTTGCCTGATCGGCAGGCAACTCAGCTGGGATTGTCAGAGCTGGGATCATCACAGCCATTTAAAAGAAAAAAAAGGCTCTGATGATTGCGCGGCTCAGCTGGGCATGGGGGGGGGGCCAGGGATTTTTGTTACCGGTTCTCCGAACTGCCCGCCGCCATCACTACCTACTCACCCGAGCCGGTCCGAACCGGGAGCATTTCAATGCTGATTCCTACTCTATCTTAATTTTTATCTGTGCACTCCATAGGGTCTTAATTAGGTCTTATTTTTGGGATAGGGCTTATATTGGGTGCATGTGTAAAAATCAAGCAAGGACTTACTTTCTGAGTAGGTTGTATTTTCGGGGAAACACGGTACCTAGCTTGCGAAGAACCTTGGGTCCCAAGTGGAGTTGGCTGTTGGAATTTCATGGAACAGAACATTTTGCCTCCTTGGGAAGGACGCAAATTGACTCTCCTTTCAGACCTTCCATTGGGTGGAACAAACGTGGAAGAAGATTTCTGCTGACCTTTGCCTGAACGAGCATCATGCCCAAGTTCGGGATAACAATCGTTGAACTTTGGGAATAGAATTAACCTGAGTCTGATAATAAGGTGCAGTGCCACTTGTGGAAAGAAAGAAAGAAAGAAAGAAAGAAAGAAAGAAAGAAAGAAAGAAAGAAAGAAAGAAAGAAAGAAAGAAAGAAAGAAAGAAAGAAAAAGAGAGAGAGAGAGAGAGAGAGAGAGAGAGAGAGAGAGAGAAAGAAAGAAAGAAAGAAAGAAAGAAAGAAAGAAAGAAAGAGAGAGAGAGAGACCTCTCCCTATGTTTGTGGAAGAGAATTATTTTTCAAGAGCTTTCCGAGAAAGTTTATGAAGCATGGCCAGCTTCTCAATAAAATGAAAGGAAGTCATTTCTGTGAATGAAATGGAAGATTGTTGTTCTATAGGAATGCAAACAAAAAGTAACCGAATGTGATGGAAAGCAAAGATGCCATAGTTCTCTCCCTCTCTCTCTCTCTCTGTGTCAATTGTCAGTAAGTATGGGAAAAGTAGAAAAGCAGTATACAGAAATCCATAAAGAGGCTCTGTTAATCTCTCAGAAAATGCTGAACACATTCAGAAGCGAAACGTAGAAGGTGATCTCCGTTTAGGTTACCTTTTGAAAGAGAAGTGGGCCTCCGTACATTTCTACTACTCAGTTCCCTTTTGAAGTAGCAATTATGCCAAATACAAAAGGAGTAAGAAATCATGAGCGAAAAAAATAAATAAATAGAAAAATGTGACATTGGAAAAAAGCAGAGAAATAACTATGCACTGTACACTGTATTTCTTCACACATTTTTTTTTTATGTTTGCAAACCATTCTTGCTTTTACCAGGTTTATATACAGTAGTACTTCACCGATGGCCTTTTGTCCTGTCAATTTCTCGCAGCTCTCTGTTTCAGGGGATGGTAGCTCTGTTCAATTCTTTCTCAGTGTTTCTTTCCAATTGTCCATCCACTCTCGAGAGGTGGGTTTCAACAGGTTCTGACCAGTTCTGGAGAACCGGTAGCGGAAATTTTGAGTAGTTTGGAGAACCGGTAAATACCACTTCTGACTGGCCCCGCCCCCATCTATTCTCTGCCTCCCAAATCCCAGCTGATCGGGAGGAAATGGGGATTTTGCAGTAACCTTCCCCTGGAGTGCAGAGGGAATGGAGATTTTACAGTATCCTTCCCCTGCCACGCCACCAAGCCAGGCCACGCCCACCAATTCACGCCCACAGAACCGGTAGTAAAAACATTTGAAACCCACCACTGCACACTCTCCCATCATGGTTTTGCAATGATTCTGTCAGCATTCCAAGTAATGCACCCATAGAAAGCAGAACTCTGAGGCAGGTAGATGCCTCAAAGGACAATTATATCGGATACACCATATTGGCACAACTGGCGAAAACCCACTCTGAAAGTTCCCATAGTTTCCAGCTAATTAAAAGAGAAAGTTTCCACCTTTCCCCAAGTCTTCAGTCACATGGTCCAATCGAGGTGCTAGCCAGTTGCCTGGTTATTTTTCTCCTCCTCTCCCAGCCATCTGTCACAATGACCTTGGTTCCCATAGGAAAACTTTTTATTTTGATTACAACACCCCAGCTAACTATTTCCCTCCCTCTGTCATCTAGTGGCAGCCCTGAAGTCTCAAAGATGGCTCCAGCCAGGTTCGCTTCAGGGTTGACAAATTCTATTTGACCAGATACCCCACCTGCTTCTTATACATTAAGTAATTACATGTTACTGCTATCCTCTTAACATATGTCTATGGAGATTCTCAGGCATCCAGGTCATGGTTATTCCAAAGGTGCTTTTTCCAAGAGGCAACTGGACTTTCTGGTTTTTCTTTTGAAGACATTTCACTTCTCACCCAAGAAGCTTCTTGGGTAAGAAGCGAAATGTCTTCAAAAGAAAAACCAGAAAGTCCAGTTGCCTCTTGGAAAAAGCACCTTTGTGACTTGATTAGATTGACACCTCTTTCAATGTACTTTGAATATTAGCATTTGCTTCTTAAATCTTTCTCTCAATACAGTATGAAATGTCTGTGGAGATTCTCCATCATCCAGGTCATAGTTGTTTCAAAGATGCTTTTTCAAGAGGCAACTGGTTTTTTTCCCCCGAAGAAGAAGTTTTGCTTCTCATACGAGAAGCTTCATCAATTCTGGCAGCAGTTCTGCCAGAACTGATGAAGCTTTTTGGATGAGAAGTGAACCCTCTCCTTCTGCTTCTTCCTCAGGGAAAAAACAGTCCCTTTTGAGAAAATACAGTATTAAATGAAATTCTACTTGGTCGGTTAACCATCTTAGTAAATGGAAGACAAGATATTAATAATACAACCCTCCCTTTCACCCTGTTCAAGGTAGCATAAGAAAAGAGAGGTAACCCGATCGAGTGACAAGATCGGCACTGTAAATTATCGTTTTAGCATGGAGGTAGTAACAGATAAATGAATGTATCCAGTGTTAGGATTCAAATAATTTAACAACCAGTTCTCTGCCCTCATGACTGGCTGGGTTGGTGTGGCCATGGTGGGCGTAACCAGGGGGTGTGAAGGCAACACTTGGCCTCCTGAATCCCACTGGGAGCTAAAACAGGTCACAGGGGGGCACCTCCCCCATGCCCATTTTTGGGCCTAGTAGGCCACTCTGCAGCCTCCTGGGAGCAAAAACGGGGCGTGTGGGGACTCCTGGAAGGGGAGGGGCCAGCCAGCAATTTGCTTGAACAACCAGTTTGCCTGAACTGGCCCGAGCCGGCTGAATCCCACCACTGAATGTATCCCTATCTCCAACCATCTCAATTATCTGTGGTTTTACTACAATGGATGATATTGACTGAGGGTAAAGTTAGCAGGATTTAATTACTAGTATAAAAACCTGTGTTTTGGATGAGAATTTTCAGGTGTTGTGTAGAACACATCAATGAACCTCAGCCATGGTTTTGAAGGCAAATGTCACAGCTATTTATATATGTGACATTTATATATATTAAAATAATCATCCACGGGGCGGGGGAAACGATGCAATTTATGATTTCTAACACAATACCTTTTGTAGCAGGAATGTAGACTGTCATCTGTCTCAGAATTTGGATCAAATTAATTCTTTTGTGATCTTTTTGTTTTAATATGTTCTGGTATGTTGCACAATTCCCAGATCTAAGTTTATTACAAATTCCCACATAAAATATTGGGGCAACAGACAAACACTACTGTGTTTCCCCCAAAATAAGACCCTGTCTTATATTATTCTGAACTCTGAAATAAGCGCTTGGCCTTATTGCCATGTGCTCAAAAGCCCGATAGGGCTTATTATCAGGGGATGTCTTATTTTGGGGGAAACAGGGTAGTGAATAGTATGAACCATGGGCAGTTATAGATTCAAGACTTGCAATGTGTGTAATCGATAGTATTTAATTGTTGAGTACACATTTGCCATGTAAATCTTAAAATGGTTTATTTTGCTTTGCTTTACTGTCCGATGTGAATTTAGCTATTGTGTTCTGTGACCAATGGCTTGTGACTTAGTGCTATATGAATCCGATTGTGGTTTAGAAAAAAAAGATTGACTAGATAAATATTGTATATGTGAATAAATTCCAAATTATAATCTTGTGCTTATATATGAGCTGTGGTGGCACAGTGGTTAGAGTGCAATACTAAAGGCTACTTCTGCTGGTTGCCTACAATTTGGCAGTTCAAATCTCACCAGGTGTTCTGCCCCAGCTCCGGATTCCCAAGGATTGTGACACACACCAACGGTCCTTATCAAAGTTATAACGTACCAAGAATAAACAAAGTCCAGCGAAGGTTGGCAATCAGCCCAGAAAACAAGATACAATAAGACACTCACTCTTCAAAAATGCTCTTTAATAATTACACATTGTTTCCAGCAAGAAATTACTAACTGCATGCGATTTAAATAGGCTAAGGGAGTAGCCAATTATCCTCAAACCTTACTCTCGAGGAGACCTCCTCTTCCTGAGTAGCCACTCCTGCCTTTTGGCAGCCCTGCGTGCTCGAGCATTGAGGAAAGTCTCCTCCACTTCGCTCTCTCCACTTGAAGGAGCCTCTGGAGGTTCTGAAGGCCCAGGCTGAGTCTCTGCCTCTGGCACCACATCCTCTTCAGCCTCCTCTCTGTCCAATGTGAGCGCCGGCTGTGCCGGCTGCTGGCGCAATCCCATACCAGCCTCCTCGTCGTCAGGATCAGCCATGATCTGTGCAGGCCACTGGCGGGCCACAACACCAGGCTCAAGGTTGAGTCAGCCTTCCATCCTTCTGAGGTGGGTAGATTGAGGACCCAAATTCTGACTCTGTAAACTGCTCAGAGAGGGCTGTAAAGCACTGTAAAGCAGTATATAAGTCTAAGTGCTATTGCTATATTGTTTTGTAGGAAAGCACCATCCTTTCTTGCTCACATTTGGGGATTTTCCTCTTGTATACATTAAAGTCACTACAATATAAAAAAGATGTTGAAATTCTAGAAATAGCACATAGATGATTAGGGGACTGAAGGCTAAAACATATAAAGAACGGTTGAAGGAATTGGGTATGTCTAATTTAGTGAAAAGAAGGACTGGGTGGAGCATGTGTGACATGAAAGCAGTGCTCCAATATTTGAGAGACTGCCACAAAGAAGAGGGGGTCAACCAGAGCTGGGTTTCAGCAGGTTCTGATCAGTTCTGGAGAACCGGTAGCAGAAATTTTGAGTAGTTTGGAGAACTGATAGTAAAAATTCTGACTGGCCCCACCCCCATCTATTCTCTGCCTCCCAAGTCCCAGCTGATGGGGAGGAAATGGGAATTTTGCAGTATCCTTCCCCTGGATTCGGGAGGAAATGGAGATTTTACAGTATCCTTCCTCTGCCACGGCCACCAAGCAATGCCCACAGAACCAGTAGTAAATTTTTTTGAAACCCACCACTGGGGTCAACCTATTTTCTAAAGCACCAGAAGACAAGAAACAATGGATGGAAATTAACCAAGGAGGGAAGCAACATAGAACTAAGGAGAAACTTCCTAACAGTGAGGACAATTAACCAGGGGAAAAGAAGTTGCCTCCATAAGTTGTGGGTGCTCCATCACTGAAGGTTTTCAGGAAGAGACTGGACAGCCATTTGTCTGAAAATGGTATAGGGTCTCTGTTAAGGAATTCAGAGAGTAACCCTTGAATAGCAAGGGTGTGCACATGAAAGCGATTGAGAGTAGATATGAATAAACACAGTCAACACAGAGATACACTGAGTTGTGTTTACTTTCAGGAAATAGTAAGACACAGTCCAATAAACAGTCCAGATCATACACGTATAAAGCAGGAGATAGCAAAACAACAGTCCAGGGATAATCCAATAACAAAGTCTTCTTATCAGTCGTCGTAGTCATTCACAATAAACAGTTCTTCTGGATTTGCAAAACAGTAGCATACAGAGATATCAGAGAGCAAGAATAGCAAAGAGTAACAAACCATGTTTCTAGCTCCCTCTTAAGGAGATTGGCTACAGAGCTAACCAATCAGGACACAGTATGATGCAATACAGCAGTCTTAAAGCTATATTGATGGTTTATATATTGCCAACCCAACAAGGTAGGTAATACTCAATTCCTAACAGTCTCCTGCTGGAGCAGAGGGTTGGATTAGACGTCTCTTCCAATTCTTTTATTCTATGTGTTTGCAAGGTATTGTACGTGTGAAACCATTCTGCAAACTTGCTAGCGTCCTGCTTTCCAAAAATTAAATTAAAATATTGGAAGATGATGATGTCATTGAACCCTAGATGCCCACACTTCTGCACCTTAGAGCTTTGAAATTTTTGAATCTGAGGCATTGTGGTTTGATGGGCAAGCACTGTTGGCTTTTGTGATGGATATCACTAGATTTGCATGACAACATTTCCCAATTAAATACACCAAATACTGGGGGTGGAGAAGATTGCGGTGTCCATGAGTGACATTTTGCCTAACACTTTGCTTTGCTAATCCAAAGATCAAATTGTCCTTCTAGAGTAATGACAGTTTGAATGACAGTTAAGGAACTGTCCAAACTTAAGGAAAACTCTCCTTCACCCTGAAGTCATTTTTGCAAAACTCTTGGCCAAACATTCTGTTTTGTTTTAGGGACTTCCCTTCCAGTCTTCTGCAACATAATATTTCTATTTTCTTTCTTTTCTTTTCTTTTTTAATCTAAATCTGGAGCACTACTGACATTAAGAGTTTAATTCCTTAATGTAATATTGAAGTTAAAAGCTGGTCTTGTCAGCGGGGAGAAAATGCTGGGGAAATATGTCTCCAGGAGTTCCACTTTTAGCAGGGGGTGAAAAAAAGGTATCAAAGCAGCAAGAAGAGAGAGCAGTCTGGAAGCAGGGCTGACACATATTAAAGAAAAGCTATTCTTTAAAAGAAATATTTTTTTAAAAAATTTGAACATTATCATAAAACAAGGAAGCATTCCATTGTTCCAGCTAAAGAAGTCTTTGGAAAGATGACACAGAAGATAAAAAGAAACTGGTAGACTGTCTCAGATTGAATGTCTGTAATTTCAATGAGGAACTCTTATGAAGATTTAGTATCATCATCATGATGTTGATGATACCCAATTATATATCTCCACCCATAGCTAGACAGACAGTGGTGGGATTCAGCCAGTTCGCACCGGAGAACCGGTGATTAACTTTCTAAGCAGTTCGGAAAACCGGTTGTTGGAAGAAATCTTATTTTGTTTTTTCCCCCTTTACAGGGCTAATCCTGTAAGGAAAGCAGGAAGGAAACATTCTGGTGGTGTTTCTAGCCTAATCTTTATTGCCCTGTTTACAGAAACTGCCTCTCTGGTTAACCCTTATTACATTGTAACAGCTAAGGCGAAGCGCCCATCGATGTGAGTGACGTTGAGTTGGCCACACCCATGTGGTGGTGTTTTATTTTTATAGTTATAATGTACACTGAAGATGGTATTTAATTTCGTTGTACGAGGTGCAGTAACAATAAAATAAAGTAAGTAAGTAAGTAAATAAGTAAGTAAGCAAGCTCCAGTCAGAGCTGAAGAAGTTTCTTGGATGAGAAGTGAAGCATCTTCATAGAAAAACTAGAAAGTCCAGTTGCCTTTTGAAAAAGCACTTTTAGGAAAATGAATGAAATTAGGATGAGTCCCAAAAGAAGCTAAGATATGACCTTCACCTTCGACGATGAAGAATTGTTAACCATGGCTGAAGTCATGATTGATTGATTGGGGTAAGGGTTCAAAACCAGTATGCATCCTAAACTGTCAAGCACCTCCAATTAAAATGGTGATAGCACCTAGTCAGGTAGTCAATGTTTAGTCTGGAAAGGGATTTCAAAAGGAAACTGTGGCTGGAATGGGAGAAACCAGGTCTCTGACAGAGATCGTTACTACTTAAATGTGCCACCACCACCCAAATTCAAAGCCATTAAAGCAGGGGTGAAATCCAGCAGGTTCTGACAGGTTCTGGAGAACCGGTAGCGGAAATTTTGAGTAGTTCAGAGAACTGGCAAATACCACCTCTGGCTGGTCCCAGAGTGGGGTGGGAATGGAGATTTTACAATATCCTTCCCCCAGGAGTGGAGAGGGAATGGGGATTTTGTAGTATCCTTCCCCTGCCACGCCAACCAAGCCACACCCACCAAGCCACACTATGCCCACCAAGCCATGCCCACAGAACCGGTAGTAAAAAAAAATTGGATTTCACCACTACACCAAAGGACTGCACCAAGTTTCTGCTCAAGAGGGTAATTCAGGAGCAAATAACCATGAGTTGTACCTCTTGAGAATCTGCTTTAAAAAAAAACACAACTGCTTTTTTTTGTATGTTGACAAGCCGACTCTTGTGGATGAGTCCCTGTTCTGTTTTTGGTAATATTCAAATCTAGCCAAGATGTGTCTGTGAGTTTTCTGCCAAGTCAAGCAGAGAAGTTGATATAAGGGTAAAGCAATTGGTGATTTACTGCTGAGCCCAGGTGCAGAGCTTGACATAAACAGAGAATGACAGATGTAGTGAAATGGCACGAGCTACATGAGCTCGTGGCAGGCACAAGCTCTGGGCCACTTTGAATTCTACACAAAAAATATACAGGCCAAGCTATAAGCTGCAAAAATCTCCACGACCACTAGGTAGCAACAAAGAGTTGGGGAAGAGGGTTGTGTCTCTTTGCAGCCATCTAGTGGCGATGTAGAGTTTTGCAGCTCTGGTGTGATAGACTGAGGGATGAGACTCCTTAATCAGCAGATCACTGACTGCACTGAGGTCGTTTAATCATCATTAGGGAAATATAATTTCTTTTCAGAAATTTCTTTTGAGAAATATCATGTTTTCACAAAAATAAGACCCAGTCTTATATTCTTTTGCCACCAAAAAGGGCATCAGGTCTTATTTTCATGTGTGTGTATGTGTCTTCTACTGACTCACCTTACTGTGGTGGCACCTGTGGTGGGTTGTCCCCGGTTTGGACCGGTTCACAAGAACCGGTAATAAAACCGGTGGGAGGCCCCGCCCACCACCCCAGATGTTGTCATCAGCGATCTGCACGTGCGCAGAAGCAAGACACATGTGCTTGCTTCGCTCGTGCATGCGTGCACAATCCTGTTGCAAACCGCTGGTAAAGGTAAGTAGAACCCACCCTGGGTGGCACCAATAGCCCCGCCCAGCAGGAGCTCACTGCCAGCCCATTTTTTTTGCAGCTGCTCGTCACTGCTTGCACGCATCGCCCCTGGGCCTCCCTTTCGCTGACAGAGGCCTTCAGGAAATGCCTTGGCAGCCGAGAAACAAAGTCTGGATTGACCAACGCGTCACCCCCCCCCCCCGGCCTCTGTTTCGCCATCAGAGGCCTTCTGGAAAGGCCTCTGCAGTCAATAACAGAGCTCCGGATCGAGTCACAGTGACTTAGCGTGGCTTGTTAATTCTGTCTGAAATTCTTTGCTGAAAGTTAGAAACTCTCTTTTAGCTGACATGTATTATTATTATTTTTTATTTTTATTTTTTTTTAAAAAAAAACAATTTTTATTATCGCACCATCGGTCCCTTTTTCTTCTCCGCTTCTCTTCGGAGAATGGCTTCAGCCACAACTCGTTTTCATTCTGAAGGTCTTGCTTGGTACAGATATTTCAAACCCGAAGGTTTTTCAAAGGAATTTTTAAATAAATCACGCTATGTTCCCAGCTGAGCAATTTTGTGGTAGCTGATATTTTGGATGTTTTATGTGGTGCAAGTGAAAGTCGCATGCTGGGTTACTACAGAAATAGCAATTCATAAACAACGGAGGAAACAAAAGCTTCTCGTCTACCCAGAATGCCTTAAACAAACTTGATTTGTTTCAGACAGGAAGAAATTTTATAGCATAAGTGAAATCAAGCGTACATATGACTCTGAGGAGGGTAAGGCATGCGATCTGGCCAGAAATAGGCAAGAACCATAGTCTAGAAACATTCTTAAATCTTGCGGAATGAGATAATATTAGGAAGGGCAAGGCCTCGCTGAGTCACTGGGTTGAAAGAGGATATTAAGACTCAAGGGCCTTAAAAAAAAATCTAAAGGGAGGAATTAAAAACATTAAATGGATGCAGGGGAACATAAAAACATTGGTATTTGGCTGGCTAAATCTATCACAATGCAAGGCACACAGAAGAAGCTCATTAAGACTGGTTGAGTTCAACATCTGATAGATTTTAAGTATTGCTACACAGCAGTGGTGGGTTTTTTAAATTTTTTACTACCGATTCTGTGGGTGTGGCTTGGTGGGCATGACATGGCTTGGTGGGCATGGTAGGGGAAGGATACTGTAAAATCTCCATTCCCTCCCCAATCCAGGGGAAGGTTACTACAAAATCCCCATTTCCTCCCAATCAGCTGGGATTTGGAGGCGGGGCCAGCCAGTCAGAATTTTTACTACCGGTTCTCCGAACTACTCAAAATTTCCGCTACCGGTTCTCCAGAACTGGTCAGAACCTGCTGAAAGCCATCTCTGCTGCACAGACCCAGGTTGCATTGTATGTTGTAGCAGGATTAGTCTCTGTGAGCAGCAGGAAGGTGTAGGATTATCCTATGAACCCTGGATATTTATAGCAATAGCACTAGCACTAGCACTAGCACTTAAGACTTACTGTCTACACTGAAGTGAACCTAGCTGAAGCCATCTTGTCCTGCCTCACAGTTGCCACAAAGCCTGAGAAAGAAAGGGAGGGGGGAAGTAGATAGCTCAGTTTACATTCAAACTAAAACGTTTTCTTGTGGGAACCAAGGTCATCATAACAGGTGGCTGGTGAAGGAGGAGAGGAGCCTGCCAGCCATATTCATGGAACAATGATGACACTGGGGAGGGGAGAAATATTAAACTTTTAATTAGGGTGAAAACTGCGGGAACTTTCAGAGTTGGTTTTCACTGCTGATATGACGTATCCAATAAACATGTTCTTAGAGGAATCTACCTGCCTTGGAGTTCTGCTTTCAATGGGTCGGAATGCTGACCTTTATATACCATTCCATAGTCCTTGGCAACTGAATGGTTTACAAATGTCAGCATATTGCCCCCAACAATCTGGGTCCTCATTTTACCGACCTTGGAAAGATGGAAGGCCGAGCCAACCTTGAGCCAGTCAGAATCAAACTCCTGAACTGTGGGCAGAATTAGCCTGCAATACTGCATTCTAACCACTGTGCCACCATGGCTCATGTACTGTATACTGTAGTAATGGTTAGGTAAGACTAGTACAAATGTCTCTGCAATTCATGTTGTTTCTATAGGTCACAGAGTCACAGGGACATTGTCTCTCTGGGTAGTGAATCTTCCTGTATTGGACTTCAAGGACAGCGGAGGGAAGGGCATGACACTGTGCCAGCGTAACGGCCCTCCAGTGGTTAGAGACTTCAAGATTGGTTAAGTATGTCAAAGGTGGATTCACTGTCAATAAAAGTTGGGGATCTGACTAGGTGTCATTGGTGTTTTTTGTCTGATAGATGATGTTTAATCAGAGCTTTGGATGATGCTAACCCATTGTTCTGACCCAGCTCCCCAAACATGACAAAACCTCTGAAGTGAACTCAAAGATTCCTTTAATTAGGAGCGCCAGCAGCCCCAGCAAAAAGTTTCTCTCTCACCGCAGGCTAACAAGTCTGTCCGGCTGGAAGATGAATAGTTGTCTGCCACATCTATTCATCTCCACCCCATGCTTTTTATCCCCAGAACTAGGGTGGGGCTTCACTAGCAGCGGTGGCTCTTCCGACCCAAAGATCAGCCCATAGATTTTCACTGCTCTCCTCTCCTCTGCCTTCTGGGCATCCACGTGACAGGCACTGGACTCAGTTGTTCCTCATCATCCACTTCCAGACCTTGGGGCTGTTGACTCTCCATTTGAGGGCCGACGGATGACCCAGGCTCTGCCTCTGTCTCTCCCTTTGCCAGCTCCACTTCCTCTTCCTTCTCAGATTGCCTTGATGCTGACCCTGACTCCCACACCTTCTCCTCCTCCTCTGATTTGGCTGCTAGAGGGGCTGGCAGCCGACAGGCCACAACACCCACGCTGAGTAGGTGAGTCAGATGAGATGTCGAGCTACATATAAAAACGTGAATTTATTTCACAACTAATTTTTCTCTTCTGGTTGGCACAAAAAGACAGTGCTTTGTAACAGGCTGGTGGGCTCTGTGGCATGCATAGAGTATTCATACAGAAAGGGGTTTTGCAAGCCAATTTTGGTGAGCCACAAAAAGCATCCGGAAATGGGTGGCATACAAGTATGGAGGAATGAATGGAGCAAATACAGTAAACAGAGCTTTGTATTTAAATAGTGGTTTTATTTACAAAGAATATATACATACACGTACTTTAGTCAGACCTCAAACTAACAGCAATCAGCAATTACAGCAAGGAAGCACACATACACACAGAGAGATGCCCTCTCATTACAGGCTCTTAAAGTGATATCAGCCCACAAACCTTGCTGACTCATTCCCAGCATTACATCATCGTAGCAACTAGTCAGCTCTTAAATCATTACCCTGACAGACATGGACGCATTTGTAAATTAATTGTTTCACTTTGTAAATGTCCGTTTGCTGCAGAAACCTTGCAAAACAGCTGTATTTTCCTCTGGTAGCTTCCATGGAATGGTTGGTGCAGTATTAAAGGAAGACTAGGGCTCTCCTCTTTCCCAGGTCCTGCTCTCCAGAGAAATGGTACATTCCCAGGAGATTATTCAGCATGAAATTCACTTCCTTTTATTGATTTTCCAGGAGTAGAGAGGTCAGTTTTATTCCCCCACCATCATTGCTGGCAAATTCAACAGCAAAGCAGTGGGATGCCGCTTCAGACAAGATCCTATCAGAAAAGAAGAAAAAAATGGTGTGACAATTCTTTGTCAGTACCACCAATGTGGCCAAAGACGCAAAGATTCAAAACTAAAATGTAAGCAACCACAAGGATGTATGCTTCCCCCCCCACTTCATTTTTATATTTTTGCAAGTTTCATTTCCCCCAGTCTTACTTATAAAACACAGTTGCATTGTGTTTTGATCATTGCTTGCATAAACAAGCTTGGAAAGCTGGCAAAACATGGTTTTGGAATTCTTTCCTATCCTTTTTACCAGCTGAGGCCTTAGGAAACTTACCACTTTCTTCTGTGTAAGTAAATAGCCTATGGCTTCTCTCTCCCTCTCCGTACATTTCCATTTTTCTCTTGTGTCTCGTTGTGGATCTGAGTATGCTATGAAATAAGTGAGAGAAATTCCTGGAAGGGTGGAAGGAGAAGATTTTAACTCCTTAGAGTCACCTTATGGGGAGATGGGTGGAATAAAATTTTAATAAATACAATAAATAAAAATAAAATAAAAACTGCTCCCCAACACACACACACAAACATTCTCTCTCTCTCCCTCTCCATCTCTCTCCCCCTTCCTCTCCCTCTCTCCCTCCCTCCCTCCCTCTCTCTCCCTCTCTCTCCCTCTCCCCCTCTCTCCTCTCTCCCTCCCTCCCTCTCTCTCCCTCCCCCTCTCTCCCTCACTCTCTCCCCCCCTTTCTCTCCCTCTCTCTCTCCCTCCCTCCCTCTCTCCCTCTCTTCCCCCTTCTCTCTCTTTCTCTCTCTCCCTCCCTCTCCCTCCCTCTCTCCCTCCCCCTCTCCCCTCCTCTCTCTCTGAGGTACATTACAGATTTTTTTTCTGGATTTTTTTCCCTCTACAGATTCCCCTGGTGAATCTAATCCTATTTATTTATTTACTTATTCAGTCATTTATCTCAATTTGTATGGCCGTCCATCTCAAATTCATGATTCATGGAGGCTAAACACGGTTAAAATCTCCATAAAGTACCTAACAATAATAATAAAAAAAAGAAAACACATCCATAATCAGCAACCAAGGTTAAAAAAAAATAAAAGCCAATACAAATCAAGTTGACCAAACAGAGTAAAATATAGTCACATTCAAGGAAGGAAAAAAAAAATGCCAATCTGATCAAAGTAATCAAAGGCTGCCACAAAGAGGAGGGGATCAATTTATTTTCCAAAGCACCAGAGGGCAGGACAAGAAACAACAGTTGGAAACTGATCAAGGAGAGATTCAACCTAGAAATGAGGAGGAACTTTCTGACAGTGAGAACAATCAACCGACGGAACAGAAGTTGCCTTCGGAAGTTGTGGGAGCTTCATCACTGGAAGCTTTCAAGAACAGACTGGACTGCCATCTGTCAGAAATGGTGTAGGGTCTCCTGCT
>WNWU01000063.1:443576-464589 GCA_012654045.1 Ptyas mucosa | reverse complement strand
ATTATTTTAATAGCAAGTAGGTACACTTTAATATTCTTGTTCTGCTTTTTTATTCTATTTTCATTTTGACATACGCATTTGTGCATCTGTGTGTGTGAGTAAGAGAGAGGGAGAAAGAGAGAGAGGGAGGAAGGGAGAGAGGGAAAGAGATAGATGGAGGGAGGGAGAGAGAGGGAGAGTAGGAGAGAGAGAGAGAGAGAGAGAGAGGGAAAGATAGAGGGGGAAGGGAGAGAGGGAAAGATAGAGGGAGGGAGAGGGAAAGAGATGGCGGGAGGGAGAAAGGGAGGGAGAGAGGGAATGGGAGAGAAAGAGAGGGAGGGAGGGGGGAGAGAGGGAAAGAGATAGAGAGGGAGGGAGGGACGGAGGGACGGAGAGAGGGAGAGGGAGAGGGAGGGAGAGAGAACATTATTTTAATAGCAAGTAGGTACACTTTAATATTCTTCTTGTTGTTCTGCTTTTTTATTCTATTTTCATTTTGAAATACGCATTTGTGCATGTGTGTGAGAGAGAGAGAAAGAGAGAGAGAGAGGGAGGGAGAGAGAGAGGGAAAGAGATAGAGAGGGGGAGGGAGAGAGGGAGAGAGGGAGAGAGGGAAAGAGGGAGAGAGGGAGAGAAAAAGAGAGGGGGAAGGAGGGAGCGAGGGAGAACGTTATTTTAATAGCAAGATTATTATTAAAAAACAAACACTGGACTTTAGATCGGCCTTTCAAGTCTTCCTATCCAGAGACAAGAGGACAATCAAATTAAAGATTTAGTACGTTCTCTATTACTACCCTCGTTTAAAAGTTCTACATTCTGCTGTCTTGGCTGTTGCCTTGGCGGCCGTTTTCCTCGTCTTCATTCTGTATAATTAAATATGCTCATTCAGCATTCAGCAAAAATGGCATCATTCTTAATTCATGCCTGGTAATTCAGGGAGACAATAAAATAACAGCCATGCACGCGCCAATGGCTGTAATGCATATTTGGGACGCTGGTGGCTTTATGACAGCATCCTCCTCTCTTCATCCCTCGCGATGTTCTGATCCAGTCTAACGGCTTCCGAAGAGGGTTCCTGAATGAATCCAACCAAGAGCAAGGCAACACAGTTAAAACTTATTTGACTCTCTCGCATTTACGATCCGTTGGGAATGAAAAGGGGGAAGTGTGAGTATGATTTAATGCAACAATTCAGCATCGCAGTACCAATTTAATGGTCAGATATTGTTTCTGATTCAGATGCAGTCCCATTTCCTTCCTGGTTGGCGTTGCTTCTCTTTATGTTTATGGTCCGACCAATATCGGGGACCACATAAAAAGATCAGGGGTGAAATCCAGCAGGTTCTGACAGGTTCTGGAAAACCGGTAGGGGAAATTTTGAGTGGTTCAGAGAACCGGCAAATACCACTTCTGGCTGGCCCCAGAGTGGGATGGGAATGGGGATTTTGCAGTATCCTTCCCCTGGAGTGGGGTGGGAATGTAGATTTTGCAGCATCCTTCCCCCCAGGAGTGGGGAGGGAATGGGGATTTTGCAGTATCCTTCCCCCAGGAGTGGGGAGGGAATGGGGATTTTGCAGTATCCTTCCCCTGTCATGCCCACCAAGCCACGCCCACCAAGCCACACCCACAGAACTGGTAGTAAAAAAAAAATTGAATTTCACCACTGAAAAAAATGGATCATATTCATCCCTGTGGCGATGCAATTGAGTGTAAATTGCAGTCAAGAAGAACAATAACAGAAATGAAACATTAAAATAAAGAGACGCGTCTTCACAAATGGCAGGTACTGGTAAGCACGGTTCACCAGATCTAAATCTGGTTAGCCTTCAATACAGGTAATCATTGACTTAAAGCAGTTCAGTTAGGGACTGTTTGAAGTTACAACAGCACTGAAAAAAGTGACTTATAACCGTTTTCCACACTTACAACTGTAGCCACATTATCAACGTTCATGCAATTGGCAACTGTTTTCAGATTTACGACGGTTGCAGTGACCCCGCTCACGTGATCTGCAGTGATTCACTGAACAAGTGTGGCAAGAAACAAGGCAAAATTCACTTAACAAATGTCTCGCTTAGCAACAAACAATTTTTGGGCTCAGTTGTGATCCTGAGTACTACCTGTAGTTACTTCACATCAAGGTGGCTAAACAGATAGAAAGGAATTTCCTAGATCCAGGAAAGTGATATTGTTGCCTTTTTGTTGTTATTTTTTGCTTCGACGACACCAAAAGAATTCCTACAAGACATGGGTAGGAGTGAGAGGGGAGTGGTGTGGTGGCCTAGAGGTGATACTCCCATCTTACAATCAGGAGGCTGTGAGTTCAATCCTAGGTAGAGGCAGATATTTCTCTCTCTGGGCATAATGAGAATATATCTGCTAAATATGGTTTGCTGGTCACGTACCTGGCTCCCTGCCACGTGGCAGCAGCCCTGCCCGAGCTCCTTGACGTTATCGCCGCGGTGGCAGTTGAAACCCCTAGACTTATGGTCATGGGGGATTTCAACCTCCCATCTGTCGGCGAGACGTCGGAGGTGGCTCGGGAGTTCATGGCTTCCATGACAGCTATGGACCTGACCCAGTTAATTCATGGCCCTACCCACATGGGGGGAAACACACTGGATCTGATTTTTGCCTCTGGACTGTGGTTGAGTGACCTTGAGATAGGGGACTTAGTCATCGAGCCCTTGTCATGGTCAGATCACTCTCTCCTTCGTCTTGACTTTCAAACCGCTGCACCCCGCCGCAGGGAGGCGGAGCCTGTTAGTTGGTTCCGCCCCAGGCGCCTGATGGAACCTGATAGGTTCCAGATGGAGCTTGGGCCATTTCCTGAGGCTCTGGCACACGCCTCGACCGGAGACCTGGTGGCCGCCTGGGATAGGGCGGCTACGGGTGCTCTGGATCGGGTTGTGCCTTTGCGGCCTCTGACCCGGCGCCGATCTCAATTGGCTCCTTGGTTTTCCGAGGAGTTGAGGGAGTTGAAGCGCCGGAAACGACGCCTAGAGAGTAGTTGGAGAACCAGTCGTTCTGAATCTGACCGGACACTAGTGAGATCCCATATTAGGAATTACTTAGTGGCGATAAAAGCAGCTAAATGCAACTATTTTGCTGCTCTTATTGCGTCATCAGATAATCGCCCAGCCACCCTCTTCAGGGTGACCCGCTCCCTACTTCATCAGGAAGCGCGGGAGGACCCCTTGGAGGGTAGAGCTGAGGATTTTGTTCAGTATCTGCATGACAAAATCACTCAGATTCGGGAAGACTTGGACTCCGACTGGGTAGTCCCGGGGAGAGGGACAGGGGCAGGTCTTGTGAGTGTTATCTGGACTGAGTTTGATCCTGTGACCCCTGAGGACGTGGACAGGATTCTGGGCAGGCTGAACGCGACCACCTGTTTATTGGACCCGTGCCCCTCCTGGTTAGTACTGGCTTCCCGGGAGGTGACACGCGGCTGGCTCCAGGGGATTATAAATGCTTCGTTGGGTGAGGGTGACTTTCCCGCCGCCTTGAAAGAGGCGGTGGTGAGGCCTCTCCTCAAGAAGCCTTCCCTGGACCCAGCAATGTTGGTAAATTATCGTCCGGTCTCCAACCTTCGCTTTTTGGCGAAGGTTGTTGAGAGTGTGGTTGCGCAACAGCTTCCCCGGTACCTGGATGAAACGACGTATCTGGATCCGTTCCAGTCGGGTTTCAGACCCGGGTACAGCACGGAAACGGCATTGGTCGCGTTGGTTGATGATCTCTGGAGGGCCCGGGACAGGGGCTGTTCCTCTGTCCTGGTCCTGTTAGATCTCTCAGCGGCTTTTGATACCATCGACCATGGTATCATGCTGCACCGGTTGGAAGAGTTAGGGGTGGGAGGCACTGTGCTACGGTGGTTCTCCTCCTTTCTCTCCGACCAGTCGCAGTCGGTGTTGACAGGGGGGCAGAGGTCGACTCCGAGACCCCTTATATGTGGGGTGCCTCAGGGGTCGGTCCTCTCGCCCCTCCTGTTCAACATTTATGTGAAGCCGCTGGGCGAGATCATCCGTGGTTTTGGGGTGAGATATCACCAGTACGCTGATGACACCCAGCTGTACATCTCCACCCCAGACCACCCCAACGATGCCCTTGAAGTGATGTCCCGGTGTCTGGAGGCCGTGCGGATCTGGATGGGGAGGAACAGGCTCAGACTCAACCCATCCAAGACCGAGTGGCTGTGGTTTCCGACGTCCCGATATAGTCAGCTGGTACCATCGCTGACTATCGGGGGTGAATCATTGGCCCCGGCAGAGAGGGTGCGCAACTTGGGCGTCCTCCTGGATTCGCGGCTGTCTTTTGAGGAGCATTTGACGGCCGTGACCGGGAGGATTTTTCATCAGGTTCGCCTGATTCGCCAGTTGCGTCCCTTTCTGGATCGGGACTCGTTACACACGGTCACTCACGCCCTTGTCACCTCTCGCCTGGACTATTGTAATGCTCTCTACATGGGGCTCCCCTTGAGGAGCACCCGGAGGCTCCAACTGGCGCAGAGTGCGGCCGCGTGGGTGGTGATGGGAGCGACATGGCGCTCCCATGTTACTCCTCTCCTGCGCGAGCTGCACTGGCTCCCGGTGGTCTTCCGGGTGCGCTTCAAGGTGTTGGTTACCACCTTTAAAGCGCTCCATGGCTTAGGACCCGGGTACTTACGGGACCGCCTACTACCACCAATAGCCTCCCACCGACCGGTACGTTCCCATAGAGAGGGGCTCCTCCGGGTGCCGTCGGCCAAACAATGTCGGCTGGCGGCCCCCAGGGGGAGAGCCTTCTCTGTGGGGGCACCCACTATCTGGAACGAGCTCCCCCCAGAGTTATGGAGGATCCCGGATCTTCGTGCCTTCCGCCGTGAGTTAAAAACTTTCCTGTTCCACCAGGCGGGCCTGGCCTAATTCTTCCCTTTTCCCCTTCTGTCGTAAAATAATTTTAGAAATTTTGAATTGTAATATTTTAATTTGGGGGTTTTAATATTTTAATATTGTAAATTGGGATTTTAAATTATTGGGGCCAATGTTTAATTTGGTTTTATTTGGTTTTTAAATTTTGCATATATGTTTTTTATTTATGGCTGTTCACCGCCCTGAGTCCCCTCGGGGAGAAGGGCGGTATATAAATTTAATAAAATAAATAAATAAAATAAATCTGGCCAGTAAAAATTTTGCTCCATTCAGTTGCCCAGACTCCATTATGGATTATGGGTTCGTTAAAAGAAGATAATGGGTAGGAGTGAGAGCAAGGGTATTGGTTGGCCGGTAAACTTTACATTCCTTGTTGGTGAATGGGAGCTTTTGTAAACAGCAGTGAAAATAGCCGTAGACTGCTATAAAATGACTAGTAGAGGCTCGCTTAGCAACAGGAATTTCGGGCTCAATGATGGCCGCTAGCCGAGGTCTACCTGTATGCTGTTTCTGGGAATTTGTTTATCCTTTTACTAACGCTTCCTGTTAGGCAACGCTTCGTCTTTTATAATAATGTATATGTTAAAGCCATACATGGTTTTTTCACCCCCCCTGCAAATTAATTTTGCAAATCAGGCAAGGCAGAGCTTGTAATATCTGTAGTGCGGCCTTTTGTTTCTGGCCCATACAGGGATCAGCATTTAAGCTGATTTGTAATGATGTTTGCTGCACTTATACAATGCTCATCATTTTCATTATGCACTGCTGAGGGACAAGCCATCCTGGATCTCGCTTGGAAATAATAAATCTGTATTCAGTCTATTGTTTTTGGTTTATTGGACATGGGCACGCTAACGTGATTTCATTTAGGGTTATCTGGTGTAAATTCCATATAGACTCACTTCCTTTCAGACGGCTCTTTTTATTAACAAATTGGATTACCTCATGCAGATTCTGAGTTTAGCAAGATAAATATTATTCTAGCTCTCTCTCTCTTTTTTTTTTTACTTCCAGGATACGTTTTTGCTCTTTATTGCTCTTTACTAAACACAAGAGGGCAGGGCAGTGAAGAAAATTGCAATGCTTTCACTGTTCCTCACTTCAAACCAGTGGTGAAATCCAATTTTTTTTACTACCGGTTCTGTGGGCATGGCTTGGTGGGCATGCTGTGGCTTGGTGGGCATGGCAGGGGAAAGATACTGCAAAATCTCCATTCCCTCCCCACTCCTGGGGGAAGGATACTGCAAAATCTCCATTCCGTCCCCACTCCAGGGGAAGGATACTGCAAAATCTCCATTCCCTCCCCACTCCTGCGGGAAGAATAGTGCAAAATCTCCATTCCCTCCCTACTCCTGAGGAAGGATACTGCAAAATCTCCATTCCGTCCCCAATCCAGGGGAAGGATACTGCAAAATCTCCATTCCGTCCCCACTCCAGGGGAAGGATACTGCAAAATCTCCATTCCCTCCCCACTCCTGGGGGAAGAATAGTGCAAAATCTCCATTCACATCCCACTCTGGGGCCAGCCAGAGGTGGCCTTTGCCGGTTCTCCGAACTGCTCAAAATTTCCGCTACCGGTTCTCCAGAACCTGTCAGAACCTACTGGATTTCACCCCTGCTTCAAACCTCCAGACAAATTAAAAGTGAGGAAATCACGCCTAATGTATGTTTCAATTTCTCCTCTCAAAGCAATGGAAGTTTAAGATGCTTAGGTTTATCTATCAGCTGATCTAACAGTATACTCTGCGGGAGACATTTTTAGATTTTGAAGACCATTTGACTCCATGTAGAATTCTTAAAGGTTGCCCCTCACCCTTCCATGCGATCTTCTACAATTGCCTTTTCTATGAATGAGGAGATTGGATACCAGGAAGATGTGGAGACTCTAGAAAGAGTGCAGAAAAGAGTGACAAAGATGATTAGGGGACTGGAGGCTAAAACATACAGTATGACGAACGGTTGCAGGAACTGGGTATGTCTAGTTTAATGAAAAGAAGGACTAGGGGAGACGTGATAGCAGTTTTCCAATATCTTCCAATACCCCAAAGAAGAGGGAGTCAAGCTATTCCCCAAAGCACCTGAAGGCAGGAGAAGAAGCAATGGGTGGAAACTAATCAAGGAGAGAAGCAACCTAGAACTAAGGAGGAATTTCCTGACAATTAGAACAATTAATAAGTGAAACAACTTGCCTCCAGAAGTTGTAAATGCTCCAACACTGGAAGTTTTTAAGAAGAGATTGGATAACAATTTATCTTATCCTAACCCTAACCATGAGGTGGTGTAGGGTTTCCTCCCTAAGCAGAGGATTGGACTAGAAGACCTCTAAGGTCCTTTTCAACTCTGTTATTCTAAAAAAAAAAAAAAGAAGAAGAAGAAGTGGGAGGGAGGAAGGGTTAAGAATATTGTCAACTTCAAAACAACTTCAGCCAAAGCCATGTTTACTTTTGTTTCGTTTCTTAGTGACCACTCTTGGAGAGAGGGGGGGAGTTAGAAAGGACTGGAATGAGCTGCCTTAGCCTACTAGACAAAACATCAACCAGATGCAGTGTGTGAACCAAGGTCATGGCAATGAAGACTGAGGGGAAGCTACTGTTGGGCTGGTTGGTTAACGTGACCCAGGACACCTGAGGAGGGTGGGAAATTTCTATTCTTTTTATTACTCTGAAGCGTGGGAATTAACTCAGAGCTAGCTTCACCTTTCTCAGTGCCAATACGATGGACTCAATAAAAGGTCTTGCAAGCCTGAATGGAGCTTCTGAGTCCTGATTCAGTTGAGTTCATTGCTCGGAACTGTGACAAATATTTTCCAATAAGAAGAAAGACTTTTGGGCAGCGTTGCATGATTGTAGTCTACCCAACGGATTTCTTGATGTTCCACTGGCATCTTCAGTGACCAGTGAAATATCAGAAATCTGTTTTCTAGACTATGGTCACTAAATCCTGAAGTTCAACACTGCCCAGCAGATAAGGACATAAAAGCTTTCACATGGATTTAATGACAAAGACTACTTCTTCAAAGCAACAATTTGCAAATGTGTGAAGCTTACGTCACTTATAGAGTGAACAGAGTGTCAACTCGCAAATCATCCCTGGCCTGCTCTTGAGTTGCCATAGGCAAGGGGGATGGGAAACTGACCAAGCAGCTGGCAGCCAAAGACAGGAGTGCATTTCAGACATATCTTTCTCAAGGCTGTCTCCCAGGGTTACCTACAGGAGTCGGAGGGGAATGGTCTCTACAACCTGCGAAATTGCTCCGTTGGTGAATGTGATTGATGACACACCCTGGGGGGAGGAGGGGAAACAGGGCCATGATTAGGGGCGTAAATTACATGGGGTCAGAGTTGGCTTTATTTGGGAACGTGCCGACATGGAGCTCCTAATAAATAACTGGATTTATTTTGAAGGTTGGCTCAAGGCTCATGATTTAATTAGGGCATCCGTTGAAACCCTGACACAGAGCATCTATTCAAGCATTTATACAGTGGATATGAAATAGATTTGAAAAGCAATCTAAAGCAAAGCCACCTACGGTCACCTTTCCCTCTCTCCTTAAAATAATTTCAGAAATAATATGATTTTAAGTCTTCTGCTATGATGTCATGTAATGGATGGAAAGCAACTCTTAGAGCAGGGGACTGCAATTTTAAACACTCAAAGAGCCATTTGGACCCGTTTCCCACAGAAAAGAAAACACCGGGAGCCACAAAACCCTTCCCGTGCCTGACTATTTCTTGAGCAGCCACAAAACTAGCATATGTAGTTGAATTAAATGTTCTGTTTTCTTCTGAAACTTTTCTTTTCTTGGATTTATCCATGGTTGGCCTACCGGGGGTTGAAAAGCTCAATAAAACATTGGCGGTTGTGACACATATTTTGAGTGATAGGGAGCCACACTAGAGGGGTGAAAGAGCCACATGTGGCTCCAGAGCCACAGGTTGCTGACCCCTGTCTTAGAGGAATACTGAGTTAGTATCTCCATTGGAAGACATCTTAAGAGTAAGGCGAAAATTCAAAGCCGATCAATTTAAGTGGGTAAGCATTTCCAATATCTGAGAAAATCTGTAGCTGATCTTCTCTGTTCTTGATGCTGTCTGAGCTTGTTTGCCATTTCTGATGGAAGTTTGAAAGCCGACTAAGCAGAGATAAGCATTTTCCTATCTCAGCTATGTTTGTATATCTGTAGTTCTCTCTTTTTTTTTCTAAGGTGGAGAGGGGAAAAAAAAATCAAAAGGAAAGAAACTGTTTGTTAGAATGGGCATATACGCGTAGATAAACAGAAGGATTTCCAGAAGGAAAATGTAGTTGTGTTTAATACCTGCTGAAGGGCAAGCTTTGCAAAAGTTTAGTTTACAAAAGATGAGCAATTCCCACCAGAGATTCCAAACCTAACTCTTTACCAGGTTATTTACATAGTTTTTACTCCCGGAGACCATTTTCTTCATTGACTTCTTTCGAGACCTACATTTCAAAGAACAGTGAAATAGATGCCATTCGACAAGAGATTTTTTTTTCGGGGACTCCAGTCCAGTGGTGGGTTTCAAAATTTTTTACTGCCGGTTCTGTGGGTGTGGCTTGGTGGGTGTGGCATGACTTGGTGGGTGTGGCTTGGTGGGCGTGGCAGGGGAAGGTTACTGCAAAATCCCCATTTCCTCCTGATCAGCTGGGACTTGGGAGGTAGAGAATAGATGGGGGCGGGGCCAGTCAGAATTTTTACTACCGGTTCTCCAGAACTACTCAAAATTTCTGCTATCGGTTCTCCAGAACTGGTCAGAACCTGCTGAAACTCACCTCTGCTCCAGTCCCTTGCAATCACTGCCACCACTTTGCAGCAACTGCACACTGTCAAAAAAGCCAACACAGTTCTAGGCTGCATAAACAGAGGGATAGAATCAAGATCACGTGAAGGATTAATACCACTTTTTTTTTTAATTTATAAAAAGTTTTTTATTAAATAAACATTAAAAACATCGGACACGATGTGACCGTCCCGGTTTTGTCATTTCTATATGTATTTTTAACATAACAACAAATATAATTACTACTTATCATACATTGCTATTTTGATCTTCTAATCATATCCCTTGTCCTCATTTATATCTTTCTAATATATATCTTTCTGATTAGCAGCTGCCAAAAAAGCCAACACAGTCCTAGGCTGCATAAACAGAGGGATAGAATCAAGATCACGTCAAGTGTTAATACCAATTTATAAGGCCTTGGTAAGGCCACACTTGGAATACTGCTTCCAGTTTTGGTCACCACGATGTAAAAACAAAAAAGTGGAGACTCTAGAAAGAGTGCAGAGAAGAGCAACAAAGATGATTAGGGGACTGGAGGCTAAAACATATGAAGAACAGTTGCAGGAACTGGTTATGTCTAGTTTGATGAAAAGAAGGACGAGGGGAGACATGTAGCAGTGTTCCAATATTTCAGGGGCTGCCACAAAGAAGAGGGAGTCAAGCTATTCTCCAAAGCACCTGAGTGGGGCAGGACAAGAAGCAATGGGTGGAAACTAATCAAGGAGAGAAGCAACTTAGAACTAAGGAGAAATTTCTGACAGACAGAACAATTTATCAGTGGAACAACTTGCTTCCAGAAGTTGTGAATGCTCCAACACTGGAAGTTTTTAAGAAGATGTTGGATAACCATTTGTCTGGTGTAGGGTTTCCTGCCTAAGCAGAGGGTTGGACTAGAAGACCTCCAAGGTCCCTTCCAACTCTGTTATTCTATTCTATTATTTGCGATTATGTTCTCTCATGTCTGTTCTAGTTCATATATTGCAGGCTCAGCTATACAGAAACTCAAATCAATGCGTGAAACAATTTCCATTCTGAAATGTTGAAATTCTAGAGACTTGGAGGGTGGGACAATCATCCACTGATACGAATACAATACCAATTCCCGTCTCTCCTGCCTTCCTATGGAGATTCAGCTGCCATAACATTTGAATGAAATGGCGTTACACATTAAAAAGACAGAGCCTACAATACTTTGGTCCAGAGGTGGTATTCAGCAGGTTCTGACCAGTTCTGGAGAACCGTTAGCGAATATTTTGAGTTGTTCAGAGAACTGATAAATACCACCTCTGACTGGCCCTGCCCCCATCTATTCTCTGCCTTCCGAGTCCTAGCTGATCGGGAGGAAATGGAGATTTTGCAGTAACCTTCCCCTGGAGTAGGGAGGGAATGAAGATTTTACAGTATCCTTCCCCTGGAGTGGGGAAGAAATGGAGATTTTACAGTATCATTCCCCTGCCATGCCCACCAAGCCACGCCCACCAATCCATGCCATGCCCACCAAGCCACGCCCACAGAACTGGTAGTAAACATTTTTGAATCCCACCATTGCTTTGGTGGTTTTGTCAGTCCTACTCTGAGCAAATCTTCAACTCTTTCTGGAAATAATACATAAAAGAACAATGTTAACGGAGGCGTGGGTGAGAGGATCAAATGCCATTTTTTTCTATCCTCCTATCGGTCAACCAAAAGGGACCTTGGTTCCTTCTTCAGTGTTCTCAGAATCTGGGAATAATAAAAATGGCTGCCATATGTCTTCAAATACTTTAAACGGTGGTCTACAACAATTCAGAATTGTAAGAATAGCTCTAGAGCTCTAGTACACATTAATTAGCCATATTTATTACCAAAAGCATGCTTTTTTAAAAAAAAATCCTGGGAATTTTTGTAGCCCTCCTTACTTTAAGCAATTTTATCAATTCTGTAGGTCATTTTCTTCTGATTGACAGTCTGAACTGAAGGTGTTGGAATGCTCGGAGTTTTATTGCAATAGTAAATGTGTTAGTTCATTCCCCGGTTTCTCTTTTTCCCTCTTTTCAATCTCCATAAAGCTCCAGGGTCAAAAGACTTGAAATACTGGGTAATTTTACTTTGCTTTGTTTTGCATTTGCTACTATTAGCTATCTCAGCAAGAGTCCATAATGAGAAAGAATTCAAAATTCTTTTGTGTAGATTAATGGGCGGGAGGCTGAAAATAAATTGTTAAAAAGCCAAATAAGCTAGAGAAAGACATAAAGAATGAAGACAGATGTTTACAGGTCTGTGATACTAATTGCTGTTAAAGAAAAATTATAAACTGCTCTCTGTTCTATTGTATTTTATTCCTACCCCCTTGATATAATAAATTATTATTATGTTCATCATGCATTTAATTAACTTCTCTAAAAAAAAAAGAGAGAAGACAAGTCGTATTTTGTTAAAACTTCCTTCGTATTCTTTTGCACAATTATCTAAAAGTTATCAATCATTTTTATTAGTTAATACTTGAAATCACATTTCCAATATAATTATTAACACCAATCCATTTACTGGTTCATTTAACTCTGGCTAGGCACAATTATGGGTGATGGTTTTTTTTTTTTAAAAAAAAGAGACAAAGTTTCCATTTTCATAACGATACCATCATTATTTGTCTCAAGATCAACTAAAGATGTATTCTTTTTCGTTCGTTTGCTTAGCTTTCCAAAGACCTAGCTTTGGCGGAGAAGAGAAACTGGCTGGTGATAAGAAATAGGGATGCTGACATTATCAGGCTGAACCCAGTAGTGGGATTCAAATAATTTAACAATCGGTTCTCTGCCCTAATGATTTCTTCCAACAACCAGTTCACCAAACTGCTCAGAAAGTTAACAACCGGTTCTCCTGAAGTGGTGAGAACTGCCTGAATCCCACCACTGGCTGAACCTGTTGTGCTTGGAGTTGGATATTACCTGTACTACAAGAAGACATGAAAAGGAAGATATTCAAGAGAAGAAATTACAAAAGATACACATTTTTACAAGGAAACAAGTTGATGTCTTGAGGCCTTACTTAAGATTGTGGGATGCAATGCAGAATATTCCTCGAAACGGGATAAAATGTTTTCAGTGCAGCAAGGCAGAGAAGAAAATAGTAACCTGAGCTGGTATTCAGCCGGTTCGGGCAAATCAGTAGTAGCGACCTGCGGGTGGATCCTACCCCCGCCCATCCCTGCCTGCCCAGGCATAATCCCATCCTATATTGCTATGGTTTTGATGCTGTATGCATGTGTGGATGGCGCACACATGTGAATTCCCATGTTTGACGTTGCACTCATGTATGGATGGTGCACACACTCACATTTCTGGTGCTGGGTGAACCAGTAGTAACAGAATGTGAAGCCTACCTCTGATAGTAACATGCCATTAACTTATGTTGTGGCCTATTAGCTGCCGGCATCTCCAGCATCTGAATTAGAGGAGGAGGAGGCATGGGAGTCAGAGTCAGCATCAAGGCAACCTGAGAGCTCTGAGGGGGAAGAGAGAATGGAGCTGGCAGAGAGAGAGAGACACAGGAGGAGCCTGGGCCGTCCATCAGCCCTTAGATGGTGAGTCAACAGCCCCCAAGTCTGGAGGTGGCTGATGAAAAAGAGGAGGAACATTTGGGTCCAGTGCCTGACATGCAGCTGCGCAGAAGGCAGAGGAGAGGAGAGCAGTGGAAATCTATGGGCTGATCCTTGGGAAAGAAGAGCCACTGCTGCTAGTGAAGCCCCACCCTAGCTCTGGGGATAAAAGGCAGGGGGTGGAGATGAATAGATGTGGCAGACAGCTATTCATCTCCTGTCCGGCTGGACTTGTTAGCCCGCGGTGAGAGAGAAACTTTTTGCCGGGGCTGCTGGCGCTCCTAATAAAGGAATTGGTAATTAAGAACAGAGGGTTTGTCGTGTCTCGGGAGCAGGTCCAGAACAACTTACTTTGTTCCAAATGTTGCTTGGCATCCTGAATCTCGTCGTATTTATTGTTTTTAAAGGATCTTAGAAGTATGAAATTAAGCATTAAATAAATGAGCAACTAGTTAAGTGAAGAACACAGATGCAGGGAGTCTGACTTACAACAGTTTATTTGGTGACCGTTACAACGGCACTGGAAAAAGTGACATATGACTGGTTTTCACAGTTATGACCTTTGCAGCATCCCCACGATCACGTGATCCAAAGTCAGATGCTTCATATTGATGGCTGTGTCTGTGTCCCAAGGTCACGTGATCCCCTTTTGCGGCTTTCCGACAAGCAAATCAATGGGGAAGCCAGTTTCGCTTAACAATCGGGTGTTACCAGCTTACCAGATGTGGTGATTCACATAACAATTGAAGCAAGGAAGGTCATAAAATGGAGCAAAACTCACTTAACCAATGTCTCGCTTAATGTTCTGCCCCAGCTATGGACTCCAAAGAACGCAGCACACATAAAGTCCGTTCAAACCTTAGTTTACTGAATAAACCAGTCTTTTACAACAACGACTGTTAATTAATTGCTTTAACAGCCACCAAGAACTCAAAGAAGAATAACTGAAAGCTTACTATGGTTGGCAGAATGCCCAGAAGCAATTTGCAGGAAGCTGGTAAGATAAGCAAGACAAGACACGAAGGTATGTAAACCAAGTTGTTCCCTGCACATTGCTTCAGTCGGTGTTCCTCCTTAAATAGGCTAAGGGAGTGACCAATTAGCCCCAAGCCTTACTTTCGAGGAGACCTCCTCCTGAGGAGCCACTTCTGCCTTTTGGCAGCTCTGTGCGCCTGTGCATTGAGAAGAGTCTCCTCCTCTTCTTCCTCTTCACTTAAGGGAGTTTCTGGAGTTTCTGAAGGCCCTGGTTGAATCCCTGCCTCTGGCACCACATCTTCTCCAGCCTCCTCACTGTCCGACTCGAGTGCCAGCTGCACAGGCTGCTGGCACAGCACCACACCAGCCTCCTCACTGGCAGAATCAGCTACTAGCTTCACAGGCCGCGTACGGGCCACAACACTTAACAACACAAATTTGGGGCTCAATTGTTGTCGTAAGTTGAGATCTACCTGTATTTTGTTTCCAATATTTCTCCATTAAAATCATAAAAAAATTTTTTTTTCTTGCTGCTGAATGTATTTTGTATCTTGCTTGCAATGAGAACAGGTAGACTTTAACTATAACGTTTGCATAATTTTTTTCCCCAGCATTCACTGCAAATTTACACTTCACTATACCAGCTAACTGGCATGCCTTGGGCCCTCTTGTCACTTCATTTAAGGATATAATTGGTGTGGGCAAAGCTATAAAAAAATAAGCAATAAACCATCCCATTTCATCTTTTGAACATTCTGCCTGATGCAAATTTCTCAAAACTCAAAAACTCACAGTTATTATATGACTTGGACCTAATAAAGGTGTTACTTTGGTGATTTTTGTTACATTATTGCTATTGTGAACATTTCTGCAAGCAATTTTCTATGCTGTAATGCAATTTTATATCTTCGTTTGAACCTCATTTCCCCCCCTTTTTGCATAGTGGTGCTACTTATTGTTTTTGTTGTTGTTAATATTGCTCTTATGTCACAGGGAGCTAAAGATGGCACCACAAAATCTAGAGAAACGTTGAACTCCAAGTATGCTCCAATTTGTGTTTAAGCTCAGGAATTGCAAATCAGGTGCAATTAAATCCAGGAATTGCAAATTAAAAATGTGAACTGAATACATTTCTTCCGCCGTAGTCCTATATCAAAATTACAGCCAAAGGAATGTTAGCAGCTTATCCGATTGTTTCTTTAAAAAGGAGAGCCAAACTGAACTTCTGCAATATGTTTTACTTCCTCAAAAATTTGTGTGATGTTTGTCATCTCCATTGTTTTTTAAAGGACACAATGTGTATTAAATAAATGCATAACTAGTTAAGTGAAAAAAACAGATAGATTGTTTCCAGCGTGTCTCCATTTAAATAATAAAAAATTGGATCATATCAAACTCATAATAATAGAGTTGGGGGCGGGGATTCTTTTTCCAGAGTCTCAACATCTTTTTTTTTTATAGTGTGGTGACCAAAACTGGATGCAGTATTTTAGGTGTGGTCTTACTAAAGCTTTACAGAGTGGTAGTAGTACCTCACTTGATCTTGATGGAAGAACACTATTGATGGAATTATTTGCAGTGTACACCCTGCCTCATTTACCAAGTACATTATATGCAATATTTGAAAATTACAGCGTATGTTTTGCTTTCCTTCAGATTTTTTTTTTAAAAAAGAAGAAACGTGTATTGTGTTTTCCACTATGGAAAATCAGAAAAGGATGGGCAGGTGGGGGGGAGGGGAAATCTCTGTGGGTTACCTCAGATTTTAACGATAGTATTGAATTCAAATGCCAGACTGAGGCTGTTTTCCAAGTATAATTCTGCAATGTCTGGATTCTTAGAGGTTGTTTGAGCACCTGAGTGTAAAATGTCAGCATACAGGTTTAAATAGATGACTTCAATTTAGAATTCTTGACTGCAGGTAGAGTAGTAAATCCTTCTTTACTCTGGAGACCCAGCATGGTTTATAGTTATACATAGTGAGGGATGTAAAAATCACACCCAACTCTATGCATTCTTTTCTCCACTTAGGCACCGGTATGAATTTTACACGTGCGGCCACAATTTCTTCATGGCAATAATTAGTTTTTTTTCCCCCTTTGTTTCATTTTGTTTTTATTCCGAAAACATTTTAAAAAGGCATGAATGTTGGTTCTATAGAACGCCTATACCTCTTGGCTGCAGGTAGCGTGTATTCGATTTCAAGGCAGCATCTGGCCGATAGATTCGAATTCGCGTTAAATTATTTATTTATTTATTTGGATTTATAATTTATCCGACGCCAATGGATTCTGCATGCTTGGAATAAAATGGAGCTTTGATGGTTTTGTTTTTTTTAAATTATTTATTTAAATTTCTACACTGCCCATCTTGCTTTTAAGCTTAAAAGCAGAAGAGCGGAAGAAGCTTCTTGGATGAGAAAGCAAAATGTCTTCAGGGAAAACCCAGAAAGTCCAGTTCCCTCTTGAAAAAAAGCACCTTTGGGACAACCAGGACCTGGATCAGTGGTGGGTTGCCCCTGGTTTGGACCGGTTCGCAAGAAATGGTAGTAAAACTGGTGGGAGGCTCCGCCCACTGACCCAGATGTCATCATAGGTGATCTGTGCATGCACAGAAGAGCCTGCGTGGGCACGATGTGAACCGGTAGTAAAGGTAAGTAGAATCCACCCCTGACCTGGATGGCCGAGAATCTCCACGGACATAATAAACCAGTATAAACACAAGTGTAAAAGCATGGATTAAAACATGGAGTTAAGAACAAGCTTAAAATGTACGAGTCAAAAGTGAAAAGCAAAGTTTAAAAATTCAGAAGGTTAACAAAAAGTTAACAAGGTGGAGGGCGTGCCCTCAAGCCAGGAGGCATCCTCAGGGTTGCTTAACACTCTTAGACCCACATGCCAATTGGCATAGCCAAATCTTAGAACATTTCCAGAAAACTAGATGGGTGAAGGCTTACATTTGTGACATATGAGTTCCAAACCTGACCAGTGTTTTCTTTACCTTTAGCAGGAAGTGATGAATTAGAATGGGTATGGCTAGGGCTGGTCTACTTTCTTCGCTATCTTGAACCGTGGTGGCACAGTGGTTAGAGTGCAGTACTGCAGGCTACTTCTGCTGATCACCGGCTGCCAGCAGTTTGGCAGTTCGAATCTCACCAGGCTCAAGGTTGACTTAGCCTTCCATCCTTCTGAGGTCGGTAAAATGAGAACCCAGATTGTTGGAGGCCAATATGCTGACTCTGTAAACCACTTAGAGATGGCTGTAAAAGCACTGTGAAGTGGTTTATAAGTCTAAGTGCTATTGCTATCTTATTAAATAATAAAGCCTTATCTGACAACAGCCATCATGGCTGCTGGACATAGATATCCGTGGGTTCATGGAAGGCCATAACTTGGAATGTCATGTCAATCATAAAGAACATGAGAAGGAGGGAGGGAGGGAGGGAGGGAGGGAGGGAAGGAAGGAAGGAAGGAAGGAAGGAAGGAAGGAAGGAAGGAAGGAAGGAAGGAAGATGCAATCTTAGCACCGGAAATCTTCCATAATTCATATAACACCAATTATAAACATTTACTGTAACAGAGAAGGGTATTTCTGCAAATTGAGATTATCCTCACCTATCTGCTCATTTTCCATCTGCAGGAGATGATGGCCAACAATGGGACATGACCAATTTTCAGCACATTTAGGGTGGAAGGATGAAAGAAGTTCTCTGAAAAAACAGTCAGTCGTCCCAAATACCAACCCAAATCAGGAAGGAAATGGAAAGGTGTAATTCTAACTCTCGTGTTCCTCTTTATTCAAGTCTCTTCTAAACAAAACAGTTCATAGGCTCTGAGGAGTGTTCAAATTGCCCCAATATCCCCACTTCCCAACATCGTCAATTACAGCTTCCTAACAAATATTTATAGGTACTGGTGGCTAAGTGGCTAAGATGCTGAGCTTGTTGATCGAAAGATCGGCAGTTCAACAGTTTGAGTCCCTAGTGCTACATAACAAGGTGAGATCCTGTTACTTGTCCCAGCTTCTGCCAACCTAGCAGTTCGAAAGCACATAAAAATGCAAGTAGAAAAATAGGGACCAGTGGGAAAGTAACAGCATTCTGTGCTCCTTTGGCGTTGAGTCATGCCAACCACATGATCATGGAGATGTTTTCAGACAGCGCTGGCTCTTTGGGTTTGAAACAGAAATGAGACCTGCCCCCTAGAGTCGGGAACGACTAGCACATATGTGCGAGGGGAATCTTTACCTTTTTAACACATATTTAGCTGTGCTCAGTCGAAATGAAAACGTGGTTTGGGGACAACGACCTGTCCATTTCATGACATCCTTTCCATTGTGTTGCTTATCTCCCAAGCCACTCAATTTTTCTTACTCGAGATTAGCTAAACAGCTTAATTAATTCCAGCTAAACAGTTATCACTGAGGAGAAGTTCCTGACCAGGTTACACTATTACTTAATGAGGAAATAACTCGAAAGCTGTTAGCGACAACAGTTAGATCTCCCCATGGGGTAAGCCATGAATTTCTCTTTACACACACACACACACACACACACACATACACAAAAGATGGAACAGATGGGCTTCTTCAAAAAAAGAAGAAGAATAGTTTCAGGGACTTAGTCAGGGAGCAGAGCTGGTATTTATTCTGTATATTTGTTTGTGTGAGTTTCCGTGCATGGTGTGTGGTGCATCGTGAGGAAGTATAAGAAAGTACGGAGGCTTGTATTTATTTATTTATTTATTTATTTAGTCAAACATGTACGAGATAACAGATATGCAATGTATATGTATATACATTAAAATATATATACCATTTCCCTGAAAATAAAACCTCCCCTGATAATAAACCCAATTGGGCTTTTGAGCGCATGCGCTAAAATAAGCCTTCCCCAGAAAATAAGCCCTCCCCAAAAGTATTTAAACATGGAGCTGGAAATCAAGTAAGATGGCAAGAGGAACCCCATCTTCCTCCGTGCACCCCAAAATAATAAGACCTCCCTGAAAATAAGCCCAAGCGCTTATTTCAGGGTTCAAAAAAATATAAGACAGGGTCTTATTTTCGGAGAAACACGGGTATATATAATTTAATTAAATTAAAATAATATATTAAATTCAAAGATAGGCAGATAACAGATATGTAATGCTGTTACAGTGAGCTCCGGTGTTTAGATCATTTGAGATGAGTACTCCAAGGTCCTTGACAGAGTGAGGGTTGTCTACGAGATCGTATCCATCCAGCTTGTATTTGGTTTTGGTATTTGGTATTTGATTTTTGTCACCAAGACAGAGCATTTGTTGGTTGAGATTTGTATATGTTAAAACCAGTGGTGAAATCTAAAATATGTTACTACCGGTTCTGTGGGCATGGTTTGGTGGTGGGGGGGTAATGTGACTGGATGAGCGTGGCCAATTTTTTTTTTTTTACTTTTAAAACCATTTTTTCTACAACGTCTTCGGCGAAGAGGTTGTAAAAATATTCTTTCAAAAGGCTCTGCCGATCCCAGCTGAGTTGCCTGATCGGCAGAGACTTTTTTTCTTTTAAATGCCTCTGATGATCCAAGCTGAGTTGCCTGATCGTTAGAGGCATTTAAAAGAAAGAAAGTCTCTGCCGATCAGGCAACTCAGCTTGGATCGTCAGACGCATTTAAAAGAAAAAAAGGGTTTTTTTCTTTTAAAAGCCTTTGATGATCCCAGCTGAGCTGCGTAATCATCAGAGGCTTTTTTTTTACTTTTAAAAGCATTTTTTTGGCCGAAGAGGTTGTAGAAAAAATGCTTTTAAAAGTAAAAAAAAAAAAAGCCTCTGACGATTGTGTGGCTCAGCTGGGCATGGAGGGGGGGGGGCAGGGATTTTTGCTACCGGTTCTCCGAACTACCCGTCTCCATCGCTACCGGATCGGGCAATCTGGTCTGAACCGGGAGCATTTCGCCCCTGGTTAAAACATACAATTTAAGAGTAATCAAATGGTAAGAAAGAAGCATGTTAATTGAGGTGGATTATGCTCAGTTCTTTCGAGCATACATATTGTCACGAATGTTTTAGCATCGAAATAAATTGGTCAGAAAAGGTCAGAAGCAAAAATGAAACCTTTCGTTGTTTTTTGATTTCTTTTTTTTAAAAAAAACAGTAAATGCATTCAGTCTCATGCTTCAAGAAAAAGCTCAGATGAGAATTTGAGGTGAATGTATTTATTACTTTTGTTTTATGATTAAGAATATGGGTTACCCAGCATACTGAACGAGACATCAGTTTCTCAAGATATGAATAATGCAATAAGGTTCTTTTTTTAAAAAAAATGTTTGTGGTATTTCTATCACTAAATATCAACGTTCATCCTTGCCAACAGATACCTCCTTGATTCAATACTATTATCAACAAAGCTGAGTAAAATATAACGGAAAATAGGAAGACGATAAGAGAAGGGTCTGGTTGAAAAATAGAGATACATCTTTATTCACTACAGTTGAAGTTCCAGCAACAATAACAACATTTAAAGTTTTAGGAACTTTGGCACAGAGCAACCAACTGAAAAATGTGAAATTAATAATGGATGTAACAAACATTGTTTTCTTTGGTTATAAAACTGCAATAAAATAACATACAAAGAATGGATGAACTCTCATCTAATAGATGTTATCTGGGTTTAATCAGGATTCCTAAAAAGTATTATTCCAGAGATGATGATGATGTTGTTGTTGTTGTTGATGATGATGATCTTCCTCCTCTTCTTCTTCTTCTTCTTCTTCTTCTTCTTCTTCTTCTTCTTCTTCTTC
>WNWU01000063.1:412449-443566 GCA_012654045.1 Ptyas mucosa | reverse complement strand
TCTTCTTCTTCTTCTTCTTCTTCTTCTTCTTCTTCTTCTTCTTCTTCTCCTCCTCCTCCTCCTCCTCCTCCTCCTCCTCCTCCTCCTCCTCCTCGCCCTCGCCCTCGTGCTCGCCCTCACCCTTCCTCCTCCTCTTCTCTCCCCCCTTTCCTCCCCGACCCCTCCTCCTCCTCTACAACATTATGCTTTGAAACAAGATACAATTTGTTCATTCATAGGAGGTGCTAATGCCTTAAAAGGCAATGCAATTTGCACAAATTTCTACCATCAACCTAGTAAGCCAACCTTTGTATGGTTGTGAGTTAACGGTGGAATTGTTGCATATCAAGAAAATGAACATTCCCTCAGCATTGTCCCTTCCCTTCTGGAAAAGGAACTCTGTTGTTATGCCATTTGTGATTGGAAGCCCTCAGAACAATATCTAAAATACTCAATTCAATACAAATATTGAATTGGTCAGACCTGGATACACTAACTTTACATTGCTTGGAACTGACTCTTAGACAGTACCTTTTTTTTTAGGTTTTTGGTTAGGTCTTGAAGTATTAGGTTTCCACTGGTCTTAAACTACCCTGTTTCCCCCAAAATAAGACATCCCCTGATAATAAGCCCAATCAGGCTTTTGAGCGCATGGCAATAAGGCCAAGCGCTTATTTCGGGGTTCAAAAAAATATAAGACAGGGTCTTATTTTTGGGAAAACACGAGTATGAATCTAACTACAGATTACTCACACATAATAATAAGCAATCTTACCCAACATTATATTTTCAGATTTAATAAGCATTTCCTCCACTTCGTCATCAACGTAATGAATTAACAGTTTGAGAAGAGCATACACACCCTTTCCCCTCTCTCCAGTCTGATTTTGAACAGTTAATGAATACCCCGAAGATAATTCTTGAGCTTGCTGTGGAGCCATTTAATGAAAATGCCTTCTAGCCGATTAGTTAGCTACCTTGCAAATCAATCTATTATAAAGTTTTGTCAAATGTGACATTGAAATCAAAATCTCTGTCTTTCTCACTTTCTTTGTCTCTATCATCATCATCATCATCATCATCATCATCATCATCATCATTAATAGAGGGATAGAATCAGGGGTGAAATCCAACAGGTTCTGACAGGTTCTGGAGAACCGGTAGCGGAAATTTTGAGCAGTTCAGAGAACTGGCAGTGGAAATTTTGAGTAGTTGAGTAGGAGAACTGGAAAATACCACCTCTGGCTGGCCCCAGAGTGGGATGGGAATGGAGATTTTGCAATATCCTTCCCCCAGGAGTGGAGAGGGAATGGTGATTTTTCAGTATCCTTCCCCTGGAGTGGAGTGGGAATGGAGATTTTGCAGTATCCTTCCCCTGCCACACCCACCAAGCCATGCCCACCAAGCCACACCAAGTCTACCAAGCCACGCCCACAGAACCGGTAGTAACAAAAATTTGGATTTTACCACTGGATAGAATCAAGTTCACATAAAATGTTAATATTATTTATAATGCCTTGGTAAGGCCACACTTGGAATACTGCATCTAGTTTTTATGCAGAAAAAGGTGTTGAGACTCTAGAAAGAGGGCAGAGAAGAGCAACAAAGATGAGTAGGGGACTGGAGGCTAAAACATATAAAGAAAAGTTACTGGAATTGAATATGTCTAGTCTGATGAAAAGAATGTTCTTGTTCAGGGGTGACATGATAGTAGTGTTCCAAAATCTCAGGGGCTGCCCAAAAGAAGAAGTGGGCTCAAGTTTATTTTCCAGATGAACCACCTCTATGAGTCCAAACCCAAAACATTATAAGGGAAATATCTCATATGGTTTCTAATATGAGCCATGGTGACGCAGTGGTTAGAGTGCAGTACTGCAGGCTACTTCTACTGACTGCCAGCTAACTGCAATTTGGCGGTTCAAATCTCACCGGCCTTCAAGGTTGACTCAGCCTTCCATCCTTCCGAGGTGGGTAAAATGCGGACCCAGATTGTTGGGTGCAAGATGATGACTCTATAAACCATTTAGAGAGGGCTATAATGCACTGTAAAGCGGTATATAAGTCTAAATGCAGGGGTGAAATGCTCCCGGTTCAGACCGGATCATGTGATCCGGTAGCGATGGAGGCGGGTGGTTTGGAGAACCGGTAGCAAAAATCCCTGCCCGCCCCCCCCCCCCCGTTGCCCAACTGAGCCGCGCAATCATCAGAGGCTTTTTTTTTTTAAAAAAGCATTTTTTCTACACCCTTTTTGGCGGAAAAAAGGTTTTAAAAGTAAAAAAAAAAAGCCTCTGATGATCGCATGGCTCAGCTGGGATCATCAGAGGCTTTAAAAGCATTCGGCTGAAGAGGTTGTAGAAAAAAATGTTTTTAAGAGGAAAAAAAGCCTTTGTCGATCAGGCAAATCAGCTGGGATCATCAGAAGGGTTTTTTTTAAAAAAAAGCCTCTGCTGATCAGGCAAGTCAGCTGGGATCATCAGAGGCTTTAAAAGCATTTTTTTTACAACCTCCTCAGCCAAAGAGGTTGTAGAAAAAATGGTTTTAAAAGTAAAAAAAAAAATGTTGGCCACGCCTACTCAGTCATATTAACCCCTCCCACCAAGCCACGCCCAGAGAACCAGTAGTAACCACTGTCTAAATGCTATTGCTATTGCTAATATGCAATGGTTTTGTGTGTGTGTGTGTGTATGTGTGTGTGTGTTTAAATCCTTCCTTAATGGAGAACCTTGTAAATTTTGGTAAATTCTCACCATTTATTTTGAAGAGAGCTGAGCTCACTTCCAGCTGTCTTCTCCGGCTAATTTCAGTAGAGAAACAATTGCTGTATATGTGCTAGTTAAAAACCAACTCACCAACAGAAGAAGCAGAAAACGAGAAAAACAATTGCCATACATGAATTTGGAAAAAGGGGAATTCTAATACATGACTGCCAACCAGCTTGGGGGAAAAAAAAAAACGAAGACGGTTCAACCTTTTAAAGTATTGCATGGATGGATTGGATGAATATTGGATGGACAAATTGAACATTTTTATGTTCTCCCACACTGACCTTTAAAATCTTCACTTCAAGAAGGGCATCTTTTCTTGTCTCCGGCGGGGGAAAAAAAAGTGATAAGTCTGTGGCACAATATACTTTACAAAATGTCTAAAATATAAATCTTTTCGTTCTTGCCTCTGAAGAGGTTTGGAAAGGCTGTTTTCAGAACCCTTCTGCAAAAAAAAAAATAAAAAATAATCTAATCCTCACTCCTTCTGCATAAGACGAGTCTTAACATAGATGCCTGCACGCAGTTAAAAATCATAATCACCGTCCTTGCTTTTCCAACCTTTAAATATTTATTGTATCTGTTTTCGTATTATCTCGTGCGCAGGACCCGGAGGGCTTCGGATGGAGGACATTTTATAAATGTAGATGGAATTGATTGATAAAGTATGTGGAATGTATGTAAAAGAGCCCTGATTTATCCCGAAAGAGGGGATTTGTGGAAAGATGCTGAATGCATTTTGAAAGTGAAGTAGCATTGTTAGGACGCTCTGGCAGCTTTCATGTGTATATTAGTTTGATACACAGTGAGTGGTACATTAACAGATATGAATCAGTTTAAGACCTCTCGGTATTTAAAAAAAAATACAGACAAAATCGCTTCCTCCTTTGATAAATAATAGCAGCAGCTTAATCGATGCAAATATCTGATTTATTTATTTTTCACATTTCTGAACTGCCATCTCTCTCAGAAAGGGTCTTGTACAACACAGTATTAAAAAAAAACAATCTATCTCTATCTGTCTGTCTGTCTGTCTGTCTGTCTGTCTGTCTATCTATCTATCTATCTATCTATCATCAATCATCTATCTATCTATCTATCTATCTATCTATCATCTATCATCTATCATCTATCATCTATCATCTATCTTCTATCTATCATCTATCTATCTATCTATCTATCATCTATCATCTATCATCTATCTTCTATCTATCATCTATCTATCTATCTATCTATCTATCTATCTATCTATCATCTATCATCTTATCTTTCATAATTCTTAACCATTCAGCTTCCTCAGAGTTGACAGTTGAAAAATTTTGGAAGAGGCAAGGATAATAAAACATAGTTAAATTTAATTAAGAGACAAAGGGAGGGTTCTCATGGCAGATAGATATAAATAGATATTAGATAGATACAGATAGATATATAGAGATATGATATAGATAAAGAGATATAGAGAGATATAGTCAGGGGAGGGCTCCTTGGAGTTTGGCAGGGTTTGGGCGATCCTCTTGGCCAAGGAGCACTGGGGTTTGATGAACCCCAAAATGCCACCCCTGGCTGGCCATGCCCACCCTCCCCTTCCCCTCCCAGGAGTCTCCACATGGCCCGTTCATCACTCCAGGTACGTTCAGGAGCTGCACAGAGGATCTGGGAGGGCCTACTGGAGGTTCTGGAAGTCTGGAAATGGGCCTGTTTCTGGCATCCAGAGGGCCTCCCGACCCTGGGGAAAGCTGTTTTTGCCCTCCCAGAGGCTCGAGGAAAGCTTCCGGAGCCTGGGGAGGATGAAAAACAAGCCCCCCCCCCATGGTGCAGGCAGCTGACTTGGCCACGCCCACCTTAGCCACGCCCACCCAGCAACGGGGCAGAGAACCCATTGCTAAAGGATCGGAAGCCCACTCCTGGATATAGTTATATAAAATATAGATTTAGAGTGAAATAGAAATAGAGAGATAGAGAGATGGTAGAGATGTTCAAATGTACTTTGAGAAAATCCCCATATCTCTTAAAAATCAGTCCTCCCATGTTAATATTGTTCTGTTTTCAGAGGTACTTTATTTCCAAGGCTAGATTTGATTTCTCACTTGAAGGCATTTTTTGTTTTGTTTTTCATCATCAATTTTTCTTGCTGTAAGAAGTATTCTCTGCCTCTTTGGCTGAGAATGGCCCTTTGAAGAAAGCTTTGATTTTCATTCAATTGTAATGTATCGCCTCATCTGCTGAACTGCAAATAATTC
This sequence comes from Ptyas mucosa, assembly GCA_012654045.1. Taxonomy (NCBI): domain Eukaryota; kingdom Metazoa; phylum Chordata; class Lepidosauria; order Squamata; family Colubridae; genus Ptyas; species Ptyas mucosa. The sequence goes on along the minus strand of WNWU01000063.1, from coordinate 438,585 downwards.
AATACAAGTTATAATCATTAGTATCTAATTAGATCAGGGCGATGCTTGATCTAAGAGAATTCTTCTGGACAGAAGATCAAGTACTATGCACACCTAGTAGTGACTGTTTTCCGTGGCCTTAATGGGCCCAGCAAGATGTATCTAGGATAGGAAAGAGCAGATATTTACAAAATGGCTTAAGGTGTAGCTTAGGTCGCTGTCGTCTGTTAGGGTTGCAGGTCTGCTTCCAAAAAATAGCGGGGGGGAGGGAGGGGGGAGGGTTAAGTAGTAACAATTTTTTAAAAAAATTTACAATTAAATTATATATTTTCTTACAAACATTTTAACACGTATTAAAATAATCACTTCAAAACTTTACTTAAAATTCAAAGCATCAAATATATTATAATAATATGTAAAATATTAAATTACATTTTACTTTGCTGTCCTGTGTATTTTTTATTTGACTGCGCAGCTATGATCAATTCTTTGTGCTTAAGGAATAATTCTTTAATTTCTTTAAATTCTTTAACAACGTTGAGAAATATTAAAAAATATACAAAGTTCACTTCGAATTGATGTACAAGCAGTCGGTTATGTTCGTCAGTCCACAAATTTCCCATCACGCTGAAAATTCGTTCAACGTTTGCATTTGATACCGGAATTGATGCACAATACTGGAACAGTTTCAGTAAACTCGGGGCCGGCTCTTTCTTGAAAAGGTACGTCCACTTATCAAGGGATGAATCGCCCTGTAGATGAACATAAACTTCTTCTAAGGCAGAAATTTCATCAAAGAGAGTGTTGGGTGGAAGTTCTTCTCCCCATGGTGATAATAACCAGATGTCCATCATTTCTTCTAAAGTTGGAGGATTATTGCAATCAATTAGATTGAAACAATTTTATATACTTTTATTAAATGTCTTGTGAAACAATTGAGTATGATTAATAATTTTTTCGGAGAATCGGGTTCAATGGATATTCGATTTTGTCTCATTCTAATTTATGAAAAAAAAGACGTGATTCTCTTATTCTCTTAGACTGTACAGCTTTAGATTACGTACCATTTCATCATAAAGCTTTTGAATAAAAAAAAAAGTCCACTATTTTGTGAAAAAAAATAGTGAACATAATGTGAAAAAAGCGGACTGTCCGCTCAAATAGTGGACACCTGGCAACTTTATCATCTGTGTAGGTTTTTCATTGTGTAGGTTGGAGCTAACAGATCTACTCTAAAGAATCCATAGAACATGAAGCACAGTGATATTGTGGCAATCTTTTCACTGTGCTCTGGATTCTAATCATTTCTCAGCTCAAATCATAGTGAAATAGGTTTCAACCAGAAGTGGTATTCAGCCAGTTCATACTGGTTCGAGCAAACTGGTAGCGGAAATTGTGGGTGGGAGTAGGCCCACCCACCTGCCCACCCGCCCCGTCTCTATGCCATCCTATTTAGGCAAATTTTCGAGGCCAACCGCATGTACGGAAGGCATGCAAGGAAGCAAGCAAAGCGCATGCACAGAAGGCTGGGCACATGCATGGAAAGCGCATACGCGTGAAACAAGCATGAATGTGCGCAGCAAACCGTTGGTAAGAATATTGGAAATCCACCGCTGATTTCAACCCTCAAGTCATGTTTTTTTAATTTGGAATTTCTATTATGTTTATTCAATTCTGCCTTTATTGATGAGTGATGATGAGTGTTAAGGGCAGCTAATTATTATTATTATTTTTTAAAAAAAATGAATACCAAAGGTGTTACAAGTGATCTTGAGGATTGATTGACAGAAAGTAGATACAGCATATATTATAAAGGAATATTTCTATCTCTTTTCTGTATATGGTTGTTTCTACAGCTTATCTTTTTATATCGTTATATTTTAAAGGTTTACTATTAATATTAGTGGCGTTCATCACTGAGCTATCTTTAAACTGGAAAAAAAAAAGAGATCACCATATCATGGTTAATGTACTAGTTGAGATATCATAGCAGTCTTTCAGTATTTGAGGGGCTGTCACAGAGAAGAAGGTTTTGACCTATTCTTCAAAGCACCTGAGAGAAGGACAAGAAGTAATAGCTGGAAACGTTTTAAAGAGAGATCCAATCTATATATATATATAAATGACTGTGTGTGTATATATGTATGTTCCAGCATAAGTCTGGAACGCCTCAAGCAATTTCAACCAAACTTGGTAGACAGATGACTTACTATCTGAAAAAAAATACTGTGGGTGTAAGACACCCCTAACACCACTTGGGGTAAATATAGCAGCCGCACCGGCCAGCTGATCAGTCCCAGCAGCCTTCCACAGCTGCCACGTGCCACCCACTGGGCCATTCTGGATGGCAGGGAGGACTGTTGCCACCAGAGGGGTGTCGGCCCAGGCGGTTACCGCAGTGGCCAGCCATGCACAGCCCCAACACTGCAGGGTGCTGGATAGTGGTTACAAGTCAGCGTGGGCAGCCGGATGGACGGGGGGGTGGGGCCCAAACACTTATAGTGATTTTGTGTATGGTTTTACTTTATAATGTGTATAGTGTATGTATACTTTTAAAAGCCTGTAAGGATTGGGATACATAAATACCCGGGCAACGCCGGGTTATCAGCTAGTTTATAACTAAAAAGAAATTTCCTGGCAGTAAGAACAATGAATTGATGGAATCGCTTGCCTTCAGAAGTTGTAGTTGCTCCATCATTGGAGGCTTTGAAGCAGTGGTGAAATATAAAATTTGTTACTACCGGTTCTGTGGGCGTGGCTTGGTGGGGGGGAGGTAATGTGACTGGGTGGGCGTGGCCAACTTTTTTTTTTTTTACTTTTAAAAGCATTTTTTCTACAACCTCTTTGGCCGAAGAGGTTGTAAAAAAAAAATGCTTTTAAAGCCTCTGATGATCCCAGCTGGCTTGCCTGATCGTCAGAGGCTTTTTTTCCTTTTAAAAACATTTTTTCTATAACCTCTTTGGCTGAATGCTTTTAAAAGCCTCTGACAATCCGAGCTGAGCCATGAGATTATCAGAGGCTTTTTAAAAAACTTTTAAAAGCATTTTTTCAGCCAAAGAGGTTGTAGAAAAAATGCTTTTAAAAATAAAAAAAAGCCTCTGATGATTGCACGGCTCAGCTAGGAATGGAGGGCGGGGCAGGGATTTTTGCTACCGGTTCTCCGAACCACCCGCCTCCATCGCTACCAGGTCGGGCGATCCGGTCCGAACCGGGAACATTTCACCCCTGCTTTGAAGAAGAGACTGGACAGCCATTTCTCTGAAATGGTACCAGGTCTTCTGCTTGAGCAGTATTAGAAGACCTCCAAAGTCCCTTCCAACCCTATTATTCTATGTTAAAAAAAAAAAAAAAGAAACAAGATGCCTGGACTTTTAGAATCTCACATTCGGATTTCAAAATATGAGTCATCGCGTGTGAATTGGGCAGCTATTTAAATCTATTTTATAAATAAATACATCTTTCCGTTTTCTGGAAAAGGCTTTTTGAGTTTTGCAGAAAGCATAGTTTTTGGCAGCCTTAACTCTGGAGTTCATTTCACTCAGCACTCGATCACCTAATTACAGTAATGGTAATACCAGGACTCAGTGCAGGGATTAATTGCATTTATTTTAAACTTGGCAGAAAGTCCTGCAGAGGACTTGGGAACAGGAGCCGAAATATACTGCTTTGTCTAAACCTCAAGTCTTTAACAGGTACGATTGACGTCAAGTGTGTTTAATATACTTCCAGTGTTCATCCCATACTTTTGTTGTAGAAGGTCTTTTCCCTTTTAATTCTGCGAAGTGTTAAAAACTTTTCAAAGCCAACCATGTTTACTGTATCTTTACTGGAAGCCCAGGGTACAAACAATGGTATATCATCTTGAATTTGGTATCAAGAGCTTGGTGCATTAAAAGAGGGAGCGAGATAGTCTCAGGAGGTGATCATAACTTTTTTGCACATCTCTTTTATTGAGGTCATTTATTTATTTGTCACGTACGTATTAGATAATATATATATACCGTATTTTTAGACGTATAAGATGCACCGGAGTATAGGACGCACCTACCTATTTTGGTGAGGAAAAGAAGAAAAAGAAATCTGCCTCTGCCCTTGAGCAATTTTGCCTCGTTGCAGCAAACAGCCTGTTTTACTTTCATTTTCGTTTTCAGCATAGCTTGATTAGCACAAGGGGAAAAAAAAAATCTGCTCCAGCAATTTACCTCTTTGCGGCAAGCAGCAGAGCCCTGCGCAAAATAGCTGAGAGCAAATCAACTGAGAGTCGGTAGGCTGATCCAATCAACTTGTGCTAATTAGGCTGTGCTGAAGCTGAAAGGAGGTGGTTTTTTTTTTTTTTGCTGTTTGCTTGCAAGGAGGTAACTGCTGCGAGGCAGAGGCCAAAGGGTGGGGGTCAGTGGATGGATGGGGCTACATTTGTTGTATAAAATGCACCTAAATTTTCACCCCCTTTTAGGGGGGGGGAAAGGTGCGTCTTATACTCCGAAAAATACGGTAAGTGTAAGCCTGAATTGAATTGAATACATAAAATGAATACAATTAAAGGGAACATTAGGACAGGGACGGTAGGCACGCTGGTGCGTTTATGCACGCCCCTTACAGACCTCTTAGGAATGGGGTGAGGTCAACAGTAGACAGTCTAAGGTTAAAATTTTGGGTGGTTTTGGGATGAAACCACAGATTCAAGTAGTGCATTCCAGGCATTGACCACTCTGCTGTTGAAGTCGTATATTCTGCAATCAAGTTTGGAGCGGTTCACTTTAAGTTTGTATCTGTTGCGTGCTTGTGTATTGTTGTGGTTGAAGCTGAAGTGGTCATTGACAGATAGGACATTGTAGCAGATGATTTTATGAGCTATGCTTAGGTCATACTGAAAGTGGCATAGTTCTGAATTTTCTAAGCCCAAAATTTCAAGTCTGGTGGCATAAGGTATTTTGTTGCTAGCAGAGGACTCTTCTTGTGAAATACAGGAACTGAAATTTGTATTTTATATACGGTTTGCAAACCAATAGCTGTTTGGTTGACATACATTGTCAAATAAATCAAGCAGATTATTATATCTGACCCCCACCACACAGTTAATATAAAAATATGCATTTGAAAGATACTGATTGGTTTAAGGTGCATGTTAATGATTTTTCTACTTCCAAATCTAATTGTACAGATTTATTTAATATATACAGCTAAATTTCCAAGTTTTAGTCTTTTGGATAACGGAGTCTGCTATAATCTGTTATTATCCTCTCTTTTCATCCCCATCATCATGAGTACAAAACATTTATCTGGACTTGAGGGAGCTTATGAATTGGAAAACATTTCTCCTACTGCAAATCTTTTACCATAATGAGTTATGTTATCTCATCCGAACAGTGTATGCAAAGAGCCAAGAATGTGAGATATCATAAAAAGTTACGAAACGTAAATAATAAATCTAATACTGTAAGAAAAGATATGTTAATGATACAAATAATTCCAAGGAACCCAAATGGAATTTATGCATGCAGGGTTGAGATCCATGTGTGCAGGTTTCTTGTAAAGTTATTGAACTAATAAAGTTATTGAACTAATAACTGTTTTTTTAACAGATTAACAGAGTTGGAAGGGACCTTATAGGTCATCTAGTCCAACCCCCACTCAAGCAGGAGACCCTATACATTTCTGACAAAGGGCAGTCCAATCTTTTCTTGAAAGTCTCAAGTGATGAAGCTCCCACAAGTCCCGAAGGCAACTTCTGTTCCATTGGTTGATTGTTCTCACTGTCAGAAAATTTCTCCTTATTTCCAGGTTGAATCTCTGCTTGATCAGTTTCCATCCATTATTCCTTGTCTGGCCTTCAGGTGCTTTGGAAAATAGTTTGACCCCTTCCTCTCTGCCCTTTGAGGGCAGCCCCTCAAATATTGGAATGCTGCTATCATGTCTCCCCTGGTCCTTCTCTTCACTAGACTAGCCATGCCCAGTTCCTGCAACAATTCTTTGTATGTTTTAGCCTCCAGTCCTCTAATCATCTTGGTTGCTCTCCTCTGCACTTTTTCTAGAGTCTCAACATCTTTTTTACAGTGTGGTGACCATAACTGGACGCAGTACTCTAGGTGTGGTCTTACTAGGGCTTTATAGAGTGGTATTAGTACCTCACTTGATCTTGCTTGTATCCCTCTGTTAATGCAATTTAGGATTGCATTGGCTTTTTTAGCTGTCGCTGGCTCATATTTAGCTGATTGTCCACTAAGACTCCAAGATCCCTCTCACAGTCACTGCTATTAAGCCTGGTTTTCCCCAGTTTATATGTGTGCTTTTCGTTTTTCTTACCTGAGTGTAAGACTTTACTTTTCTCTACATTGAATTTCATTTTGTTAGATAGGGCCCAGGGTTCAAGTCTGTCAGGTCTGTCAGTTATTACAATTACAAGTCTGTAATTAATGATTAAGAGCCGTGGTGGCCCAGTGGTTAAAATGAAGTAGTGCAGGCTAACTCTGCTCATTGCTAGGAGTTCAATTCTGACTGGTTGAAGATTGACTCAGCTGTCTATACTTCCGAGGTTAGTAAAATGAGGACCCAGATTATTGGGGGCAATATGCTGACTCTGTAGAGAGGGCTGGAAAGCACTTTGAAGTCGTATATAAGACTAAGTGCTATTGCTAGTTATTGAACTAATAATTCAATCCATGCCCTAGAAATATTTTCCCACAAGTCTTCCTTGTTCCTTGTAGCAAGGTTCTGCATACAGAAACCAATCCATCATCATATAAAGATCAGATTGTTCTACTGAGCTTCTACTGTATTTTTTGGAGTATAACATACTCCGGACTATAAGACGCACCTACCTTTTTTGGTGAGGAAAACAAGAAAAAGAAATCTGCCTCTGCCTCCCAGCAATTTTGCTCCATTACAGCAAACAGGAAACAGCTTGCTTTACTTTCATTTTCAGCATAGCTTGATTAGTACAAGAAAAAATAAATCTGCTCCCAGAAATTTACCTCCTTGCAGCAAACAGCAGAGGCCCGTGCAGCAATAGACAATGGCAATCCCTGCAGCCTGAAGCATCTGAGAGTCGGTAGGCCGATCCAAAGGATAATCAATTTGTGCTAATTAGGCTGTGCTGAAGCTGAAATGGGCTGTTTTTTCTTGTTGCTTGCTGCAAGGGGGTAAATTGCTGGGAGGCAGAGACCAAAGGGTGAGGGGCAGTGGGTGGGCGGGACTACACTCGGTGTATAAGAATCACCCAAATTTTCACCCCCTTTTAGGGGAGAAAAAGGTGCATCTTATACTCCGAAAAATATGGTAATTTGGGATACTTGATGGAGGTATCCTTCTTAAAGAAAAGGGCAGGTTGAGGATTTAATAAAGGACTTAATCAAATTCTGCATGTCTTTGAGCCTGTGCAGAGCTCAGCATGCACCTGTGCTGAGCATGCACCTGGTCTAAAAAATGTGGCTAAATAAGACGTCTTTACCCCGGGGTGGGGGTGGGGGTGGGGGTGGGGGTAGGGGGCGGGGTGGGGTGGGGTGGGGTGGGGCAGTCACTGCTACCAGTTTTCCCGAACCGGTCTTAACTGGCTGAATACCACCTCTGAATATAAAACCTGACTTTTTACTGGAAACAATACCGAGGCGTCAGATAAAAAGTTCATCTTGACTCAAACAGGCCTCTTAAATCAATTTAGCACAACATCTAAACTAAAGCTGCTTTGACCTTTTTTTTTTTTGCCTGATTGTTCCACTTCAAAAATGGGAACATTTCTTGCTGACCTCTTCCCGCATCCATTTATTAATGACGGGCTGTAATTTGATTCAGAAAATTGCCACTTTTCTTAGAAAAGATTTGGGAAATCATTCCAGCTAGTTGCTACTAGCTTGATTCCTACGTGATGGAAAATTGAAGCATTTATTCCGTTCTTCCCAATGTTGAGATCCCCAGGAGTGAATTTTGCTCTGATTATGTGATCTGACACATCAACAGGCTTAAAAACACACCATTATATTTAGCAAAAAAAGAAAAAAAAGGGGGAATGGATGTCTTTCCCTCTGTACTTTAACAGGCTTAAGAATAATACAAAACCCAACCCTTCTGGTTTCTGAGAAAACAATTGATTAAAGGGAAAGGAGGAATTTTACACAGTCCTAGTTAAGCTTCTTCTTGTTTCTGTTTTACACAGCAGAGATTCTTCTCGGGGTTTTTTTTTTATATATATATATCAGAGATGTCACATGCTACTGACCCAGCTCTCTTTGAAAACTGTTTTGTCATCCTCTGAGTTCTTAAAGGAAAAAGATGAAAGGGAAAAGATGGATGACTTTCCAGTGAGGGTAATGAAATCTGAAAGCTAATTCAAAATCACCGGATACAACGCGGATACCTGTAGACAATGAACTGAAAGGGAGAAATGAATGCATAATAGGGCTTTAATGGAAAGAAGAGGCGGGGCCAAAAAGCAAAGTGAAGAAAAGAAAGAGAGGTTCGTGCATTGGGGCGGGTAAAAGAAACAATGTGGACTAAAAAGCACACATTTCTCCTTTGTGGTAATGAGCCGTGGTGGCACACTGGTTAAAGTGCAGTACTGCAGGCTACTTCTGCTAACTGCTGGCTGGTTGCAGTTTGGCAGTTTGAGTCTCACCAGGCTCAAGGTTGACTCAGTCTTCCATCCTTCCAAGGTTGGTAAAATGAGGACCCAGATTGTTGGGGACAATACGGTCAGGATTCTGACCGATGCCCTAATTAAATCATGAGCCTCGAGCCAAGCTTCAAAAGAAATCCAGTTATTTATTAGGAGCTTCATGTCGGCATGTTCCAATTTACGTTCTGGCTCTGACCCTGTTTCTCCCCTCCTCCCAAGGTGTGTCATCAGTCACATTCTCTAACAAAGCAATTTCATGGGTTGTAGAGATCACTCCCCTCCAGCCACTGTGGGTAACCATGGAGATGGCCTTGACAGAGAGATGGCTGAAATGAGCTTTTGTTTTGACTGACAAAAACTGGTGCTCTGCAGGTGCAAAGTTTGTTTTCCCATCCCCCCTGCTTATGGCAACTCAAGAGCAGGCCAGGGATGCTTTGCAAGTTGACAGCTGACTCTGTAAACTGCTTAGAGAGGGCTGCATAGCACTGTGAAGCAGTATATAAGTCTCCACACAACCCTTAGATGGCAGCAAAGAGTTTTGAGTTTCACTTTGCTGCCATCTAGCTCTTGTCCAGACTTTTGAAGTCCAGTTGTGGTTGCCTTAGTTTAACAGGCTTGCAGCTTCTGGTTTTGGGGAATCCTCGGTGGCTTCTGATATTCTTCACAGCTGTTATAAGTACATTTTAATCTGTCTCTTTTTAAAGTTACACTATAATACTCTTCTTTCTATAATCCACCCTGTCTAATCATCAAAGCCATAAATCAGAAATTCATTTAATTTTTTTTTTTTTGCAAAAGTCCATAAGAAGTTTTCAGTCACCAATAAATGTAGATAATGTCTTTTCTGTAATCAAACACATGGTCCTTTCTCAACTAGCATTTCTTGGAATACATTTTTTTAATAATGTGCATAGATTTATACCTGTGAATGAATCTTTCTCTTTTATTTTGTTTTGCGTTGGTTGTGTTGATTCTGCACCTGGATGCCACTATACCATTTGTCTGAACTGGTATACGGCGTCCTGCTTGAACAGGGGAGTTTGGACTAGAAGCCCTCCAAGGTCCCTTCCAACTCTCTGTTGTGGCCCACAGCGGTCAGCTGAGCTGGCAGCAGATTCGGACAGTGAGAAGGTTGGGGAGGAACGTGGGCCAATTCTGGAGTCTGGGGAAGGCTCAAATGAGGGCTCTGAGTCGGAGGCAGAGAGGGACCCAAGGCCATCTGGTAGTTCTTTGCTGCCTCCGGAGTCTCCAGAGTCTGACATCAGTGAGGCAGAAGAACAGCATCAGCCTGTTCCCAGTGTGCGCATGCTCAGAGCTGCCAGGAGACAGGAATAATTAAGGAAACAGGGAATGAAGTAATTCTCAGCTGTTATAATAATAATAATAATAATAATAATAATAATAATAATAATAATTTATTAAATTTATATACCGCCCTACTCCCGAAGGACTCAGGGTGGTGAACAGCCAAAAGATAAAATACACGTAATACAAATGTTAAAAACCAATTAAAATACATTAAATGGTTTGGCCCCAAACAAATTTAAAACTCCCCAATTTATAAAACAAATTTAAAAACAATACAAAAGGGAAAGTTAGGCCAGGCCGGCCTGCTGAAATAAGAAAGTTTTGAGGGCGCGGCGGAAAGTGCACAGATCCGGGATCCTCCGTATCTCCAGGGGGAGCTCGTTCCAGATGGCAGGTGCTCCCACAGAGAAGGCTCTCCTCCTGGGGGCCGCCAGTCGACATTCTTCAGCTGACGGCACCCTGAGAAGCCCCTCTCTATGGGAGCGTACTGGTCAGTGAGAGGCTATTGGTGGCAGAAGGACTGATTGTGTTTGGTAATAACTACTTGGGCCTAGGTCACAACAGGTAAATGGTGAAGATTCACAGGTTCGTGCTGTTTTTGAGGTTGAAAGAAGAATGAAGATCTGACATGATGCCTGGACATAATGGGCAATAATTGTGGGTCACCCCAAGAAACATGTTCTGATTGAATGGTACCCACCAACCACTTTATTTATTAATCATATTTCTATGCCGCCCACTCTCCGAGGACTCTGGGCGGCTTACAACAATCAACAGTATACTAAATAGCATCTTGCCGCCAACAATCTGGGTCCTCATTTTACCCACCTCGGAAGGATGGAAGGCTGGGTCAACCTTGAGCCGGTGAGATTTGATCCGCTGATCTGCTGAACTAGCAGTCAGCTGAAGTAGCCGCAGTATGGCACTCTAACCACTGCGCCACCTCGGCTCCACTTGATGGCTTTTGTGTCTACTGTACTAATGAAAGCTTCTGTAGACTTTTCAGAGCCAACTCCACGGAGAGCATTTTACCACCGTATTTCAAATCTGGAGGTTTGCTGAAGATGATGCTTTGCCAATTATGCTCCCTGTTCAGAGGAGGTATTCAGCCGGGTTGGACTGCTTTGGGCGTACCAGTGGCAGCAATCGTGGGTGAGTCTGCCCACCCGCCCGGCATAATGCCATCCTATTTAGGCACGTTTTCAAGGCCAGGGGCATGCGCAGAAGGCTGGGCACATGCATGGATAGCTCACATGCACGAAGCGAGTGTGTACACGCACGGCGAACCGGTGGTAAGAATATTGGAAACCCACCACTGCCCCTGTTCATTTTAAACCCCAATAGCTTTTCACTATATTGCTCCTGATATTTGCTACGATTGCCATATCAAGAATATAGAACCTTTTTTTCAGACTGAGGGCACACTCTGTTTACCTTAAGGCCTTCTTTTATCAGATGACTTCTCTGCTGAAAATAGATGTTCTGGGGAAGCTGTTGAAAGCGGCATTGCCTATTTAACAGGCAGCGTACGGGCACATTCATGGATGATAGCAATAGCAATAGCACTTAGACTTATATACCGCTTCACAGTGCTTTACAGCCCTCTCTAAGTGGTTTACAGAGTCAGCCCATTGCCCCCAACAATCTGGGTTCTCATTTTACCTGCCTTGGAAGGCTGAATCAACCTTGAGCCTGGTGAAATTTGAACTGCCAAATTGCAGGCAACCGGCAGGCAGCAGAAGTAGCCTGCAGTACTGCACTCTAACCACTGCACCACCGAGGCTCTGTGTTGTGTTGTGTTGTGTTGTGTTGCGTTGTGTTGCATTGCATTGCGTTGCGTTGTGTTATGTTGTTATGTTACATTATGTTACGTTACGTTACGTTACGTTACGTTACGTTATGTTAAAAACATGATGAGGACTTGGTTATCTGACAACATTGGCTTTCAAATATTGTTGTTGTTCAATTGATATTTGAATCCCTTTTAGGTCCGCTGCCTTGAAGAACAATAAGAAAATGTTTATATTTGCATATTAATGCATATACGACTATACCTTGTAGATACTTCCCTCTGGGTCTACATATACAATACAAGGTTTTGCAGGGAGAGGAGCTTTATCTATCTCTATCTCTATCTCTATCTCTATCTCTATCTCTATCTCTATCTCTATCTCTATCTCTATCTCTATCTCTATCTCTATCTCTCTCTATCTCTATCTCTATCTCTATCTTTATCTCTATCTCTATCTCTATCTATCTAAAGTGTGTGAGAGCATATATGTGTATGTATCTGTACACCCCCCCCACACACACACACTTCCTTGGAGAGACGACCTCATTCAAGCTGAAATGGCACATTGACAATTTTTATAATGCCGAGCCCTGTCTTAGTTTCCGAGAAGGAAGGTCAACCTTTAAAACAATGTCTGCCTATAAAGATGACAAATCTGATTGAGTGCTCTGTTTTCATGCTGCTTGTATGCAACTTGCACTGGTAACATGACTTGATGGAAATCATGACCTCCATCAGAAGAGATCGGTATAATGAACTCCTCATTATACTGGTATGCATTGTGTTGTCTGGAACACCAATCTGAGGCTTCTGTCGTTTGTGCAAATGAAGGGATGTTATGTGACAGAAGTGCAGAGGGTTCTCAGAGAACAATCAGATCCGAGGCAGACAGAAATTTCATTCGATTGAAAAGAAGATAAGATAAAGGCTGGGGTAGTTTCTGTATCGGTAGTATAAATGGCAAAACAGTGACAACTGTTCAACTGTGAAACCCAAGTGGGTTCATCTTTATTGGAGATGTTTAAATAGAGGGTGTTAGGGATATATCTATCTCTTAGAGATGCTTCAATTAATTGTGGATTCCTGCTGAAAGGTGGAGATCGGACTGGGTGACCTCAATGTACCTTCCAGTTTTATGATTCTCTCAAGGGAAGCGTGCAATAAATCTACAATCCGGTCCAGTCATTGCAATCTTCCAATCTGCGATATATTTTGCTCTCGACTTCCCCATGTTAGAAGAAATATCCTTCTGGGTTCAGCTCCAAGTGGGGAAAAAGACACTGGAAACATGGAGACTGCTTGGAAAAATGGTTTAATGATGGACAGGAATCACATGATTGGCCAAAACTATTTAATAATTTTAAATTGTTTTTTAACTTTTATATTGTTGGTTTTTATCTTGGCTGTACACCACCCTGAGTCCCCCAGGAGAAGGGTGGTATACAAATTTAATAAAACTGAAACTGAAAACTGAAATGTGGTTTGAGTTCCTGAACAGAAAAAGGGGCGAGATGCAGTGAGTCCCCGGGTTTTATGCCCTCTCTGGCTTTGAACTTCCTGGGCCCCCGAAAGAGTATCCTGATTGGTTGTCAAACTCCCAGGGGTGGGGGTGGGGGTCTTAGCTAGCCTTGCTGGCTGATGTAATCTTCCCAGGTGTCATGTGATGAGTTTCTGTTGCTAGATGAGTCCTATTGTGTGACAGATGATGGTCCATTGACAAAGATTGAGTTTCTGCCTCTGGCCCATTGACAAAGGGTGGGGGCAGGAAGATGGGAGCTGCTTTGTCTTTAAAACATGCTTCTCCATTTCTCATCCAGGGAAACATAATATTCTGCCTTTTTAATATTTCCTAAAATATTTCATTCTTCTAGGAAATAATGGGTGGGTGCTAACTTCCTGCACCCGCAACCTATCCACTTGACTCTTTAGAAGCAGAAGCAACTGCTCTCTAATCCCCCCAGTTCTGCGGCATTCAGGGGTAGGAATCCGCACCTCCTTGTTGCAAAAACCAGTGAGTCAACTCTATGATTTTGTGCATGTCCAAACATCTCTGCTGATACCACACATTAGCATTTCAATAAGGACCACGTCTTCCGGTATTCATTGCACATACCCTATAATATGAAGCTGTCTCTACATCCTGCGGAGACTCTTAACTATAGAGAAAACTCCCCCCAGAGCAATTCCATGCATTCTTAATTGAAGAAATGCTGAAAAGTATAAAGCAAACAGAAGCATTAAATCACGGGAGGCGAAGATTATTTGGCAGCCAAATGACCAAGGTGTCATTTTGTCACTTTCTTAAGAAAGCAAAGCAGCTCATTTTGAGGGGGGTGGGGAGGGAGAGAGAGAGAGAGAGAAGAGAAAAAAAGCGAGGCGGGGGAAAGGAGAGGGGGGGGAGAGGTTTTGAGTTGTAGGAGTCAGTTTCTTCAAACAGTCAGAACAAGTAACTTCTATTTCAGTCTCTTAGGAAGTCTTTCTTGTAAAGTCTAGAGGGGCCTGGACTTTACCTGACTGATCACTCCAGCTGCAGCCTGACTAGCGGGGCCCTGGCTGCAGCCGGCTACTTGCGAAACAGCTGCTCATCGGATCATTAAGACAGCTGATTATCGGAGTGTGGGAGGAAGTGGAAAGCCAAGTGGGATAGGCCGGGATGGGCGGCTAGGGGCGTGGCCAGACTGCGGCTGCTGTATTAGCGGCAGGCAGTCGGTGGGAGGGGCAGGGTGTACACATCAGGGAGGTGGAGCACAATATAAGGGGTGGGTGAACTAACCATGGTAGCATAAACTTTGATTCCTTTTGGATGGTCGTTTTGTGCCGGGTCCGCATTTTCCAAATGAACAGTGTAACATGAACTTGTGTTGCTGGCTTTCCTTATGCGGGACACCAGAGCATGACAGCTTCTTGGATGAGAAATGAAATGTCTTCAAAGAAAAACGAGGAAGTCCACTTGCCTCCTGAAAAAGGCACCTTTGGGACAACCATGCTGTTGGTTTCATCTTCCTTCAGATGGCCATTGTCCTACTGGACCTACCCAGTGGTGAAATCCAATTTTTTTTACTACCAGTTCTGTGGGCATTGTGTGGCTTGGTGGGCATGGCTTGGGTGTGGCAGGGGAAGGATACTGCAAAATCCCCATTCCCTTCTCACTCCAGGGGGAAGGATATTGCAAAATCTCCATTCCCACCCCACTCTGGGGTCAGCCAGAGGTGGTATTTGCCGGTTCTCCTAACTACTCAAAATTTCTGTTACCAGTTCTCCAGAACCTGTCAGAACCTGCTAGATTTCACCCCTGGACCTACCCTTGAGTCTCTTTATTATTGCTTTGTGCCTTGTAGATGTAGGAACATTTTTTTTCCCCCAAGTAGAATTCAGTCTTCAGCAGAGCAATACGCTCCCTATAGTCTTGCTTGTAACTAGCAAAAATAAGGTTACCCTGACCTTGCCTGTGTCAGAATATTCATGTACTGGAATGGAGACATGGTAACAAGGTCAGCCAATGAATAGGCATAGCAACTGGGTCAGCCAATGGGGACTGTTTGGAAAGTAAAACACTGAATTGAAATTGAAACTCTTCTCTCCTCTGCTTGTGTCTTCTTGTCATCTCTACCACGTCGGAAGAATCTGCTGTTGGTATTGTATCTGTTATTATGTATATAAAGAGAAGTTAATGAATCCTGCGGAATCATTTATCTGTGTGTTTCTTCTGGATGTGATTTCTGCCACGAACTCTGACTGCCTGTCCTGCATTGCTTCATTCCTGTCTCCGGCAGACCTCCATTGAATTTGATTCAATAATATTTATTTCGTCAATGACCAGCAAAAATTTAAAAGCACCAAAACAAAGTGAAGCCAATAAATATGATCATATACCAACAGCTAGCAGAATAAATCATGAATTGTAACATTCACTCCTGTCTGACTATGTGAATACAGTTGATACCTGGATAGTAAGTCTAAAAGATTAATAAGTATATATACTTATGAAAACTTGAGAAGATGTGTGTGTGTGTGTGTGTGTGTGTGTGTGTGTTTTCTTTCTTTTTCGTAGGTTTTATGTGTAGTTCTCATTAGCCAGGTTCTACCTACATAAGCCAAGATGTTATGCAGCCCTGGTTCTGTGAAATCTCATTCACAAATTTCTGGGCTTTTTTTCTCTTGCTAGCAGACAGCCAACTCTGTGCTGTTCTCTGGGAGACTCAGATAGATCTATTTCTGCCTTATAAGGCTTCATCAGTTAGCCACACCCTCATCTCATGTATCCTCCCTGTAAAGGTACAATATGTGTTTTTCTTTCTTTTTCGTAGGTTTTATGAGGGTCATAACAAAAGCAACCTGGAGCCATGATGGCGAACCTATGGCACATGTGCCACCTGTGGCACGTGAAGCCATATCTTTGGGCACGCAAGCATTGCCCTAGCTCAGTTCCAGCACACATGCATGTGCCAGCCAGCTGATTTTTGGGCCATTTGGGCCCACTAGAAGTCAGGAAATGGGCTGTTTCTGGCCTCCGGAGGACCTCTGGGGGTTGGGGAAGGCTGTTTTTGCCCTCCCCAGGCTCCTAGAAAGCCTCTGGAACCTGGGGAGGGTGAAAAATGGGCCTACCTGGCCCACTGTGCCATCGTGTTCCAAAAGCAGGGGGAGCGTGGGGGCTCACGGGCGCATGCACTGGGGGACAGGGCGCATTGAATTATGGGTGTGGGCATGCATGCCGTGTGACACCCCCCACCCCACCCACCCCCCGCATGACCCCTGCTTTTGGCACGCGACGGCAAAAAGTTTAGCCATCACTGACCTAGAGCATACTGCATTTAATTTTCAGTTCTTATCTCTCGCTAGAGCCAATGGTAAAAGAGACATTTCTGTCACTTGGCTTGTAACAAAACAATTGAATCCCTTCTCTGGTTTGCCCGAGAGATTTAGGATGTCATTCTCCTTCTCCCTGTAGAATATGGGGCTTTGAAGAATCAAGGCTCTGTTTTATTTTGAGGAAGGAGGAAGTGCGTGTATTCTACAAAACAAGCGAGTTGAGGAATGCTCAAACAGTATCTTTGGTAAATATTTCATCCTCTGTTTATTTATTTGGTTGCTTCATTTCCTCCAGATGTTGAAGAACAAAAACATACTAATTCTATCAGTCTGTGGAGATTCCCTGTCATCCAAGTCATAGCTGTCTCAGAAAATGCTTTCTCAAAAGGCAACTGGACTGTTTATTCCTTGAGGAAGAAGAACAAAATGTCTTGTTTCTCATCCAAGAAACCTCATCGGTTATGATCGTGTGGGGAGGGATGGACAATCCCACACTCCGCTGGCTTCATTCAGTTGCCCAGACTCCATCCCACAAGGGATTTTGGAGTCATTAAATGAAGATGATAAGAAGCCCTGTCAGTTGCTCATTGCAGGATCTTACTCTAGTGCAGCGTTTTTCAACCTCAGCAATTTTAAGATGTATGGACTTCAACTCCCAGAATTCCTCAACCAGCAGTTTAAGATGCCTTATACACCCCTTGGCCAATTCATCACTGAAGCAGATATCAGAATCCTGCAGCTCCTTTGCAAACTCAAACCAAAAGGAATTCCTTTTCCACCAGGTAGAATGTGAAGGGTGAAAACAACAGTGCAATGTTAATCTTGAGTAAGGCATCCTGCTGCTCTCAACACTGGGCATGGCTAGTCTAGTGAAGAGAAGGACCAGGGGAGACATGATAGCAGTCTTCCAATATTTGAGGGGCTTCCACACAGAGGAGGGGGAGTCAAGCTATTTTCCAAAGCCCCTGAAGGCCAGACAAGAAATAATGGATGGAAACTGACCAAGGAGAGATTCAACCTGGAAATAAGGAGGAATTTTCTGACAGTGAGAGCAATCAACCCATGGAACAGAAAGTTGCCTTCGGAAGTTGTGGGAGCTTCATCACTGGAAGCTTTCAAGAAGAGACTGGACTGCCATCTCTCAGAAATGGTGTAGGGTCTCCTGTTTGGGCAGGAGGTTGGACTAGATGACCTACAAGGTCCCTCCCAAAGGGGGTTTGGAAGGATTGTATTTCTCATAGCAGTACATGAACAGACCAGTTGACTGCAAGTTGAGCAGTTGACCTTCCCATTACAAGACCCTCACGTGCAATGACCCACACCTGACCCATCATGACCCACAAGACCCTCACATCCCAAGACATACTGATCGCACGAAGCAGAAGCATCCCCTAAATTCCATTGTGGAAATTTACCTAGCCTGGTAATGAAATGTTCAGAAACTAACCCACAAGCTTGGAGAAGAAACCTCCACTCTCATCCCACACCTGAGCTACATATGTTTCCCACTATCACAAAGCTGATGGAGTTAACAGAGACAGCTAAATTGTGTGGTTTAGTTGAAGAAAGAATACAATTAACTTTATTTCAATATTTATATATATATAAATATTGAAACAGTAATGTTATGTAAATACATATACATACACACATATAACTCTATCTATCTATCTATCTATCTATCTATCTATCTATCTATCTACCTATTTACCTATTATCTATCTACCTATCTACCTACTTATCTATCAATCATCTACCTACCTATCTACCTACCTACCTATCTATCATCTATCTATCGATCTATTGATTTATCGATCTATCGATCTATCGATCTATCGATCTATTGATCGCTTGATCACTTGATCGATCGATCTATCATCTATCTATTATCTATCTATTATCTATCTATATCTATATCTATTATCTATCTATATCTATATCTATTATCTATCTATATCTATATCTATATCTATATCTATATCTATATCTATATCTATCTATATCTATATCTATCTATCTATCTATCTATCTATCTATCTATCTATCTATCTATCTATCATCTATCATCTATCATCTATCATCTATCATCTATCATCTATCATCTATCATCTATCTATTATCTATCTATTATCTATCTATCTATTATCTATCTATCTATCTATCTATCTATCTATCTATCTATCTATCTATCTAATATTATATTACACACACACACACACACACACACAGAGGAAGCAATTTATTTTCCACGAAATTGCATTAATCTGAAAAAAGCCTGCATTGCACCAATAAATACCGGTAGGTAGCAAATAAGTAGTAAATATTAACAGCATCAAATTAGGAGCATGAATTTACCATTTCCCTGCCTACTGATTTTTTGTTTTTAATGCTTTTCCAAAAGTTCGTTTTCTACTGGAAGAGAAATTCTTCACTTGCTGCCTTTTATGTAATGCTAAAGACCCAAATTTGTAATTCTAAATATGTAAAGAGATCTAAATTGGTGCAATGGTTAAGACCGGTTAAAAGAAGAGGCCACGAGTGTTTGTCCCATTTTAGGCACAGAGCCAACTGGATGCCCCTGGGCCAGTCATTTTTGGCAAACCACTTCTGAAAAAACCTTGCTGAGAAATCAGCAGGGTTTCATCCAGTCTTTGAAAGATGATCAAGATTGAATGAAACAAAACAAAGCGAAAAAACAATGCAAACCCTATGTATTTTAATAGCATTCACATTACCAACATTGCATCTAATTGACCTTGAGTAGTGCTCTAAAAGTGTCAATCACAGGCTTATTTTCAGTCCTGCAGAGAGAAATACTAGAGCTTGAACTTTTATGCATGCCAAGCGTATAGGCTTCCTTCAAGAGGCACATGTCCTTCTAAAGTCACCTAACACTTACAACAAGGACAAAAGATGTTTATGCAAATTATCTGGAATGGTCCATCAACGTAGCCATCAAGAAGCTCAGATGGGACTGCAGGGGAAAACAATTATCCTATACTCTCACCTACTTCCCCTATCCAATTTCTACAATATCAGGTTCTGACACTCTTCTGTAGGTTTGAACAAAAGCTTAAAACTCTTGAGTTTCTGGAGAACAGCTGCATTCAATTATTCTATCAGGGTCACCTCCATGTTACAGAATTACCAGCATATTTCCATTGTAAAAGTACATATTTATTTGCCAGTGGGTAGCCTGACAAGAATTTGCACAGTCTTTTGAAGATAATTTGTGAGTGTGTGTATATAGAAAGCTGTGGATAACGTAGTGAACTTTAAATCAATATTAATTAACCCCTACACTTTTTCCTATATATAACTTCCTTTTTTCATGCTTCACCCACCTTGGCAATTCGCACTGTTTTTCTCGACTCACCCATTTTCACCACTTAGAAATAGGGAAACAAGTATTTTGCCCAGGAATCTTAAAAAAAAAAGGGGAAAAAAAGAAAAAAAGTTTCCCGCAAGAAAGTCCATTAACCAGAAAGTAATCACCTTTTCTAGATAATTATAGGAGAGAGCTATAAATTGTACCAATTTCAGAATAGCATATAATCACAATTGGAGAACATAAAATAAATAATGTACATACACAGTGGGCAATTTTCATCTGGGGTTATATTGGCTAAGGGTTGATTTTGCTGAATATTATGTGAGCATAAATGGTAATTAAAAGTTTTCCTGTTAGACTGAAGTTCCAGAAACTACTTAAACAATTATAAGCTTTCGGGGGTTATGTTTCCTCCAGATCAAATTATACATTAAAAAAAAAATCAGAATCAGGGTTAAATATCTAATCATTGCTGATAGTTTGTTATTTCTTATTTGTTGTTGTGAATGTACATATTATAGGTATCCATTGGTCACTTTTCACAAACTAAATGGATTGATTAACTGCATGCATAGTCTTTGTGTGACTATGAGGTGGGGCGCAAGTCATTCTGATCAATAAGATCAGAAATAGAATAATTCAGGAAGCAGATTAAGGACTTGAACATTGGGCACCATCTAATAAAATGAAATTCAAGGGTGAAAAAAGTAAGGTTGTACACTTAGGCAAGAAAAACAAAATGCACAGGTACAGTATATGTGGTACCTTGCTCAATAGCAGTAACTGTGAGAAGGATCTTGGAGTCCTAATGAACAACTTTTTAAATTTGAACCAGCCGTGTGCAGCAGCTGCCCAAAAAGCCAACACAGTTCTAGGCTGCATAAACAGAGGAACAGAATCAAGATCACTTTATAATGCCTTTATAAGGCCTTGGTAAGACCACACTTGGAATACTGCATCCAGTTTTGGTCACCACAATGTAGAAAGATGTTGACATTCTAGAAAGAGTGCAGAGAAGAGCAACAAAGAGGATTAGGGGACTGGAGGCTAAAACATATAAAGAATGGTTGCTGGAATTGGGTATGTCTAGTTTGATGAAAAGAAGGACTAGGGGAGACATGATAGCAATCTTCCAATATCTCAGGGGCTGCCGCAAAGAAGAGAGGGGTAACCTATTCTCCAAACACCCGAGGACAGGACAAGAAGTAACGGATGGAAACTAATCAAGGAGAGAAGCAACCTAGAAACTAAGGAGAAATTTCCTGAAAATTAAAAGAATTAATCAGTGGAACAACTTGCCTCCAGAAATTGTAAATTCTCCAACACTGGAAGTTTGTAAGAAGAGATTGGATAACCATTTGTCTGAAATGGTATAGGGTTTCCTGCCTAAGCAGGGGGTTGGACTAAAAGACCTCCAAGGTCCCTTCCAACTCTGTTATTCTATTCTAAAGATGCTGAATGAATCCAGCCAGGTGCAAATAGCAAAATAATAACAAGGTGGAAATAGTAAGTACTTCTTTACCGCTCATGGATATTCTATGGTGGCCTGTAAGTTTTGTTTTATTGGGAACCTATTGGCCTATTTTACCACCATCTCATTTTTCTCCCCTCAAGGAACTGATTGTATTGACCTGCTCTCTGCTAAACTCTGAAGATAGAAGATGCTGAAGGAAGAAATTAATCTCCAAGCACATCACCAACATTCAATTAGAGGAATGCTTGGTGGGAGAGTAATTAGCATTGAACAAAAGAATAGATTCTGAGCCTTGGCAGGCTGAAACTAGATGCAAAGCAATAATGCCTAAAAAAGCCAACACAATTCTAGGCTGCATTAACAGAGGGATAGAATCAAGACCACGTGAAGTGTTAGTACCACTTTATAATGCCTTGGTAAGGCCACACTTGGAATATCAGTTTTGGTCGCCACGATGTAGAAAGGATGTTGAGATTCAAGAAAGAGTGCAGAGAAGAGCAACAAAGAGGATTGGGGGACTGGAGGCTAAAACATATAAAGAATGGTTGCTGGAATTGGATATGACTAGTTTAATGAAAAGGTATGATACCAGTGTTCCAATATCTCAGGGGTTGCCACAAAGAAGAAATGGATGGAAACTAATCAAGGAGAGAAGCAACATAGAACTAAGGGGAAATTTCCTGACAGAACAATTAATCAGTGGAACAATTTGCCTCCAGGAGTTGTGAATGCACCAACACTAGACGTTTTTCAAAAGAGATTGCACAACCATTTGTCTTAAATGGTATAGGGTGTTCTGCTTAAGCAGGGAGTTGGACTAGAAGACCTCCAAGGTACCTTCCAACTTATTTCCATTTCCATTTCCCTTTCCCTTTCCTTTCCTTTCCTTTCCTTTCCTTTCCTTTCCTTTCCTTTCCTTTCCTTTCCTTTCCATTCCATTCCATTCCATTCCATTCCATTCCATTCCATTCCATTCCATTCTACGCTGCCCTGCCCTGCCCTGCCCTGCCCTGCCCTACCCTACCCTGCCCTGCCCTACCCTACCTTACCCTACCCTACCCTACCCTACCCTACCCTACCCTATCCTATCCTATCCTATCCTTTCCTATCCTATCCTATCCTATTCAGTGGTGGGTTGCCCCTGGTTCGGACCTGTTCACAAGAACCAGAAGAAAAACTGGTGGGAGGCTCCACCCACTGACCCAGACGTCATCATAGGTGATCTGCGCATGCGCAGAAGAGCAAACAAACGCGTGATGCGAACAGATAGTAAAGGTAAGTAGAACCCACCCGTGATCCGATCCTATCCTATCCTATCCTATCCTATCCTATCCTATCCTATCCTATCCTATCCTATCCTATCCTACCCTACCCTACCCTACCCTACCCTACCCTACCCTACCTTATTTTCTTTTCTTTTCTTTTCTGTCCTGTCCTGTCCTGTCCTGTCCTGTCCTGTCCTGTCCTGTCCTGTCCTGTCCTGTCCTACCCTACCCTACCCTACCCTACCCTGTTCTATCCTATGGCTGTTGGTTTGAGCTCTGAGCAACCAAATTGCTAAGCTCAGAGCTCAAACCTTAACTTAACTACCAACCCGAGCTACTAATTCCATTCCATTCCATTCCAGTGTGGCAAAGACTGATAATCTCACAGGAAGGGAAGCCGAGGGGCTAGTAAGTACAGTATAAACAGAAATGCGAGGGGTGGTTAACTATATTGAACTGTACGGCCCAAGGGAAGAAGCTGAAAGGAGCTCACAACACTAGTGGAGCGCAGGCAATTTTTGTGAGAAACAGATGCTGCTGTGGGATTTATATATATATCAAAGAGGTGGAGGAATATGAAGAGAAATGTCACTCAAATATAGAATTGCCTTTCCTTTCTTTATACTGAGGGTAGCGAGATAAAGTTATCTACTCAAGAAATAATCCAGCGGTGCCCATCTGAGAGTAACTC
The DNA here is from genome assembly GCA_012654045.1 of Ptyas mucosa. Classification (NCBI taxonomy): domain Eukaryota; kingdom Metazoa; phylum Chordata; class Lepidosauria; order Squamata; family Colubridae; genus Ptyas; species Ptyas mucosa. The sequence continues at coordinate 415,328 of WNWU01000063.1, read as the reverse complement.
CATTGTATCAACAATCAGGATGACAGAATGAAAGAATGAAACCTGAAGTGGACAACATAAAAGTTTAAGGATGCTAAAAATGATAGATGTCAACTGGCAGAGTGCCACGTATGGAACAGAGCACACAATTACAGCTCGCGAGGAGGATATTTTAAAGAGAACATTGGCTGGCGTTCAGTATGGCTGAATGACATTTTTGGTTTTCAAATGGTGAAAAATAGATTTATTTATTTTTTTGTGAAGGAGAAATATTTCCACAAAACAAAGGAACAAACCAGTTTTTGTTTTGCAAATGTTTACTTTAAAAACACAACTCAATTTCATGTTCCTAGTTTCCCTACCTTGCATTGTTAGCTCCTGGTCAGATTACTCTCTGTCTCTGTCTCTGTCTCTGTCTCTGTCTCTGTCTCTGTCTCTGTCTCTATGTGTGTGTCTCTCTCTCCCCCTCCCTCCCTCTTTCTCTCTAAATACAACTGTTATTACGACCTATCAGTTAATGGCATGATGACTCCATGTAATATAATTAGTTATGTGAATTTTCTCAGCTGAATTCTGATCTATTTTTTTTTCCTAGCATTTTTTTCCTGAGCCCTGTCTAATTCTAATTATGGGATCCAATAAGTGTTTGCAATCGTAACCGACAATGAAATATGAATTCAGGTCTGTGTTTTCATTTTTCAAACAACTGATCTACAGTCTTAGCGCCGAATGCCATATTTATAGTGGCTTTTGATGTATATCAGCATTATGGTGCATGTTGAGTGATGAATCGGAAATGTCTTTAATAAATCAGAAGAGTGGTTTTTGATATTTATTCTGCTTTTGAAAATCTACAATAAAGCCATGGATAGTGTGACTTTGATGCATTATAGATGCACTCTGAAAGGCTTAAGGCAATTATTTTAATTTTTATCACCTCTTACCTCTTCCAAATAGGACACAACCTCATCTTCTTTACTCATGCACACACCCACACCCACACCCAAACACAAACAGTATTTTGCCCCTCTGTATCAGGTGTAGACACTAGCTAAGACTGAAGGACTAGCTTCAAAGAGAAAATTTGTCATGTCCACTAACTTATTAAGTCCAGAAACTGGAAAATAATACTGGATCCATGTAAAGTTTTGGTATTGGACTATTTAAATATTCTGAACTCAGTGTCTGCAGTTTTCACTAATTAAAGTTTATGGATACTCTTCATGTGAATCCATACAGTATTTTATTTTCTTTTAATGGCCCAGTAATCCCTTGCATCGGGGTAGAGTTGAGGTGGCTAAATAGAACTGAGAGTTTACTGGCTGGATGCCCTTCCTGATGCCTACAGAGTGTTCACAGCAGACAATTACTCAAATCCACCCAGAGACAGAAATATTTGCCTAGGATTTACCTAAGATCAAACTCACAGCCTCTTGATTGTGAGGTGAGAGCTCCACCACTAGGCTACCACGCCACTCGTGTGTGAGTCCAGATAGTACAATGCAATAATCTATCTGTGATGGAATGATCCAGTGGTAGGTTTCACTTACCTTTGCTACCAGTTCGCTCTGTATGCGCAGAGCATATTTGATGATGTCCGGGCAGGTGGGCGGAGCCTCCCGCCACTGCTGCTACCGGTTCGCCCGAACCGGGGCAAACCAGTAGCAACCCACCACTGGAATAATTTGTGTATTACAGGTAGTCCTTGATTTACGGCCACAGTTGAACCCAAAATTTGTGATGCTAAGGAAGACAGTTATTTGGTGAGGTTTTGCCCCATTTGACAATCTTTCTTGCCAGAGTTGTTACATGAATCACGGCAGTTGTTAAGTTAGTAATGTGGCTGTGAAGTATGAATCTGGCTTCTTCGTTGACTTTGCTTGTCGTGAAGTCACAAAAAGCAATCACATGAGGCCGAGACGTTGCACCTGCCAGTTGCCTAGAATCTGAAGGGTTTTATTTTTTTTTAAAAAAAATTGATTTATATGCTGCTCTTCTCCGGAGACTCAGGGCGGCTTACAATGCGTTAAGCAATAGCCTTCATACTTTTGTATATTTATACAAAGTCAGCTTATTGTCCCCACAAACTGGGTCCTCAATTTACCTACCTTAGAAAGGATGGAAGGCTGAGTCAACCTTGAGCCTGGTGAGATTCGAACTTACAATAATTGCAGACAGCTGGTGTTAATCACAATGCTTTTAGTCTGATGAGGACTAAAGTTTGATGGGGATGCTGACCGGGGGTTTGCTGAAACAGGCATAAACGTGAAAAAACAAGTCATAAATCACTTTTTTTCCCTGCTGTTGTAAATTTGGATGTCCCCTCTAGAAATGGTTGCAAGTCAAGGACTACCTGTAATACAATTTATTTTATTTTATTTTTTTTTAAATTTGTAATTTTATTATAACACATATATGACAGTCACATAACATACAACATATAGATATTTTATTATTTTAAGCATTGTTTCATCATGGTCTTCCTTCTGTTACTTTGTCTTTTTTCCCCTATGTCTTCATTTCATTCCTCTTCTCCCCCCCGTTATCCTTTCCCCCCTCCCCCTATAGAGATCTATATATTTTAATTATATCTTTAATATTATACTTTTCTACATTCTTGTTATATACATTTTAATTCCACTCCATACATTTGTTTTATATATATATATATATATATATAGGGGGTGTGGCTCACTGAGGAAGCCTAAAAAGGCAGAAATGGTCCATCTGAGTCTCCCAGAAACAACAGAGAATTGCAGTTGGCTAGAGAAGAGAGAGGCCCAGAACCTGTGAATGTGATTTCACAAACCAGGGCTGCAGAACAACATAACTTACGTAGGTAAAACCTGGCTAGATAGAAAAGCATATATATATATATATATATATATATATATATATAT
>WNWU01000063.1:389882-412349 GCA_012654045.1 Ptyas mucosa | reverse complement strand
TATATATATATATATATATATATATATATATATATATATATATATATTCGTTATAATCTTCTCTCCTAATAGTCATTATTCTTTATTTCTAATCTTAAACCATTTATACCATTTATTCCATATTCTGTAATAGTCTGACTCTTCTTTTTCTTTAATTTCTTTTGTTAATCTGTCCATCTCAGCACATTCTAAAATCTTATCTAATACATTTTAAATGTGTTTTTTCAATTTTAAAATAACACATTTTTAAAAACGTTCTTTCCAGAATTAATCCTTTGTCAGTGTCACTGCAAAAACTGTTGGGCATCCAGCAATCTTAGTGCAACCTGCTCGTGATTTTTGACCAATCCAGTTGGAGAAATTCCTTCTACCATGTCTCTGTACCACAAGCCTCTTGCCTCAGTTCTCCAGAGAATGGAAACAAACTGATTAATCTACCTGGTTTACATCAATGGAACAAGCTAGAATGTAAGTATTTTTACCATGCCAGACCATTCTAAGGTTTAAGTTCCTTTTCATCATCATCTTCATTTAACAACCCAACAAACCATTGAGGGGTGGAGTCTGGGTAACTGAATGGCACTAACAGAGTGTTTTAATGGCCGGATGCCCTTCTTGTTGCCAATGCAGAGTTTTGTTCAGCAGATATATTCTCAGTATGCCCAGAGAGAGAAATATCTGCCTCTACCTAGGATTGAACTCACAGCCTCTAGTTTGTGAGGCAAGAGCTCCACCTCTAGGCCACTGCACCGCTCTTTAAGTTCCTTTTCATAAGATATAGGGTTAGAGTTTGCAGCAATCCAACCAGCACACAAGTAAATAATTCAGCAGGATTCACTTATAGAAGAAACTTCTTTATATACAATAATATAAAACATGATGCATGTATACAATACCCATGCAGCTCTTGCAACGTGACAGAGAGAAGAAGAATAAGCAAGGACAAGGACAAGAACAAGAAGTAAAATGCAAGGAGACGCAAGCAAAGACAAATGAATTCTTATATACACAGAACAGTTAAACTAAGCTACGCCCAGGCTCCAAGCCATCTCACATGGCTCACAACAAATCCTGGGTCTCAGTCACTGAACAGTTCCTATTGGCTGACTTGTTGTTATGGCTATTCCAGTTCATCAGTTCTTATACACTGACATATAGAAAATTTGATTTGGGTTTAGAATTGTATCAAAATTCCCCAGTGAGTAAAATAGGCACCCAATGGTTCCCTGAAATTGTATACCAGTATGTCAGAGACGTTGGTGAGAAATGATACTCTGCCTTATTTTCATAATGTCACAATCTGGAGGATCAATCTCTTCACTGTTGCTAACAGTATTCTTGACCTGATAGATCTTAATTTGATTAAATACAATTATTCTTATGCTTTTGGGCCAATAAGAGGAAATAGATGCAGTCGGTGTGAGCTTAAATGGACTCCAGAGGATGGTAGAGGACAGGAAGGCCTGGAGGAACATTGTCCATGGGGTTGTGATGGGTCAGACATGACTTCACAACTAACAACAACAAGAAAATGTTGCTTAGCTTTGGAATCTTACATGTTGAACCAGCGGTGAAATCCAGAAAGTTCTGACAGGTTCTGGAGAACCGGTAGCAGAAATTTTGAGCAGTTCGGAGAACTGGCAAATGCCACCTCTGGGCTGGCCCCAGAGTGGGGTGGGAATGAGATTTTGCAATATCTTTCCCCCAGGAGTGGGGAGGGAATGGGGATTTTGTAGTATCCTTCCCCTGGAGTGGAGTGGGAATGGAGATTTTGCAGTATTCTTCCCCCAGGAGTGGGGAGGGAATGGGGAATTTGCAGTATCCTTCCCCTGCCATGCCTACAAAGCCACGCCCACAGAACCGGTAGGGGAAAAAAAATGAATTTCACCCCTGTGTTGAACTAGGAAACAGATATCAGTACTAGGGATAAACCGATTGGTGAAGTTCGATTTTGCTCACAGTCTTGCGGTTTTCAACCCTATATTTGTTTCCATGTGTTTTTTAAAAAAATGATTTTGCCATTTAAAAGTTGTAAGACAAAAAAAAAATGAATACATCCCCCCACTACATCTGTTTTACAATCCTTTCGATGTTGCAGGGTTTTTATAGTTTTATATATATATATTCTTTCATCAATCTACAGATTTTTTTTTAAAAAATGTGAATTTTCCCAGCTCTATACATCGTTACCAATAATTTGCATGGCTAGGGTGAGGTATCAAGAGATAACCACCTTCTAGTTTGCATATAATTTCAGGCATGTGCAAATCATCCCTGATCCATTCTACAATCCATCTATATTAGATATTCAAAATTCAAAGTGACTAAGATTTAAGTGGAGTTAATGGATAAAGTTTTGAGAGCAAAACTCATTCTGCTCAAGCCGCTTTGAAATTCGAAACAACATTTATTCACAGGGTAAAACTGTGATCGGGGCTTCTAAGCGGGAACATATGGCTAAGGTCTGAAATAATTTACTCTGAAATATATCAGAAGTTAGTAACCACCCCTTAAGTACAGCAGAAGTTGCTGTCATCATCTTTAATGGAGGACATGAACCACCAAAGTGATTTAATAAATTTAAATCCACACTGGCTGCAATTATCTGTGTATTTTCTGAATACTGATAGGTTGAACGCAAACCCATCATGTTTCAAGTTGTAATTCTCAAGCTACTCTATTGAAGAAATCTCATTGAAGCCTCATTGATCTCCGCAGAGTCAGCAACATGAACTAAAGCAATTCATTTACATGTTTCATACTTGGAACACTCAAAGGGTGTCAGGTGCAAAGGGAAACATGTGGCTGTGAAATATATATATATATTCATTCTGAGGTTTTCGCGGGTATTTGTATGTAGGTCTTTGGTTATTTGGGTTTTCTCCCGCGTAAAATTGGAAGTGTCTTGGCAACGTTTCGACGAAGTCTCATTCGTCATCTTCAGGCTGGTGTTCTCGGCTTCGTGCTTCCAGGAGCAAAACTTCCAATTTTACGCGGGAGAAAACCCGAATAACCAAAGACCTATATATATATAGGTTATATAGGTCATCAGTTAGCCACACCCTCATCTCATGTATCCTCCCTGTAAAGGTACAATATGTGTTTTTCCAGGTTCTTTAGCCAGAACCTGGCTAAAGAAAAATACACATAAAACCTACGATAAAGAAAGAAAAACACATATTGTACCTTTACAGGGAGGATACATGAGATGAGGGTGTGGCTAACTGATGATGCCTTATAAGGCAGAAATAGATCTATCTTAGTCTCCCAATGGGCAGCAAAGAGTTTGCTGGCTGCTAGAAGAAAAAAAGCCCCAAAACTAGTGAATGAGATTTCACTGAACTAGGGCTGCATAAAATCTTGGCTTACGTAGGTAGAACCTGGCTAAAGAGAAATACACATAAAACCTACGAAAAAGAAAGAAACACACACACACACACACACACACACACATTCTTGTAATATCTGTAATCTTTCTAAATGTACGAAACGGAATAACAGGCAAGCTAGACATTTTGCAATGCTCAGACAGAATGATGGCCAGACTACTATACCCTGGTAGAACTTTGTACTTTTATTTGTCTGCCATTCCTTTCAAGTACTACCTAATACTATTTGGTACTACTGTGTCTCAGTGGCTAAGATGCTGAGATTGTCGATCGAAAGGTCGGCAGTACAGCGGTTCGAATCCCTAGTGCTGCGTAATGGGGTGAGCTCCCATTACTTGTCCCAGCTTCTGCCAACCTAGCAGTTCGAAAGCACGTAAAAAAAAAAATGCAAGTAGAAAAATAGGGACCACCTTTGGTGGGAAGGTAACAGCGTTCTGTGCGTCTTTGGCGTTGTGTCATGCCGGCCACATGACCAGGGAGATGTCTTCGGACAGCGCTGGCTCTTCGGCTTTGAAACGGAGATGAGCACCACCCCCTAGAGTTGGGAACCGTGCAAGAGAAACCTTTACCTTTACCTTTTATTACTGTCTGGGTACCAAATACACGGCCATTAACAACATTCATTGAATGAAACTGAACATGGGTAAATGAATTAGGCAACATTTTTTGTTAAATGGGATTTTCCATGTTCACGTTCCATGCTCATGTTTATGTGTTCACTGGCCCATTAATCCAAGTGGATTTACTGGGTTGTACATGTAGCTACTTTTCAGAACACACCTCCATTTTGAATTAGGATGCCATTTTCAACCGAAGCATTTGAAACCTGAACTGAAATTCACACACCCCTAGATGGAACCTAAGTTGTAAATCAGATGATGGATACCACTACTGTTTACACAATCACTAACCTGATGACAGTAGACAGCATCTCTACTATCTGGGTAGGAGCATACATTTTTCAACAAAGAAATAGATTCTTTCTCAAAAACAGATTTCCCCAAGTATATCATCCTTTGGAATTTCATTCTTTCATTAGCACTGAACAAGAAAATAAAGTCAACATTCCCCTAGATAAACCTATTAATAAGCAGATGTAAAGCTATTGATTCCCCCCCCCCCAAAATGCATGTATACTTCTTTTTGTTTTTATAAACTCCCATTCATGTCAATGTCTTCAGGTGTAAACCCCAATGTTGGGCTCTTCAAGCTTAACTTGTAACAATTAAACCTTGGATTGATCCAAAAAGCTGATTTTCCTTTCTTACTGCTAGATGTTTTTAAGCAGTATTTTTTTTTAATCCAGCAAGCCTCAAGAAAATTATCCTCCTTTGTTGGTTAAATTGTTAAATTTTCCTGCCAACCTTTTGGTGGCTAACATCCCCCCAGGAATACTCCTTCATAACAGTGCAGCAAAATCTTCTGATATAGTTGTTCTAAAGGCTAGAAAAGTAAGAGAACGAGTGATTTCAATGTTCAAGGCTCATGCTATTGCATCAGGAGTTCAATAATCTAAAGCAGGGGTATATGTGCAAGGGGAACTTTTACCTTTACCTAATCCCTTTTGGTCAATGCTAAAATGTTAAAATCGAACCAAACAACTTTTTCTAAAAGATGTGTATGTCAATGCCAGTTTGGACTGTTAAATCATGGGTAAAGCATGAAAACAGGAACAGGTTATTCTTACAAGTAGGCAGAAGAATGACTACATAGTCCGCTTTCTAATTTCACTTCTAGAAATAATTGTTTGTTTTAAACGAAAGCTCGGAAGGTGGGAGTAATAGCTTAATGAAACGGTAATGTTCCCATTGCCTCTCCATGTGGGTACAAATTTCATTATTCAGGTATGCACAGATTTCCAAACACTATATGACATCCACCGAGCCTGACGTCATCAAAACGCTTCTGCGTATGCGGTTCACAGCGCGCTGCCCCACTAAGAACCGGTAGTAAAGGTAAGTAGAACCTACCCCTGTTCTGGGTGCAATTTAAGTGTTGGAGGTCACCTCTAAAGCCCTTCATGGCATGGATCCAGGTTACCTGAAGGACCTTCTCACCCCACTGGGATTGGCCTGCCCCACTCAGGCCAGCAGAGGAGACATTCTGCGGGTCCTGTCACCCTAATTATTCTGGATGGTGAGTCCAGGAGGAGTGTTGTGGCTGGTCAGCTGCTGGCCCCTCCAGCAGCCAAATCAGAGGAGGAGAAGGAGGAGGTGTGGGAATCATAGCCAGCATCAAGGCAACCTTAGAGCTCTGAGGGGGAAGAGGCAATGGAGCTGGAAGAGAAAGAGAGACAGAGGTGGAGTCTGGGCTGTCCATCGGCCCTCAGATGGAGAGTCAACAGCCCCAGGTGGCTGATGAGGAAGAGGAGGAACAGCTGGGTCCAGTGCCTGACACATGGATGTGCAGAAAGCAGAGGAGAGGAGAGCAGTGGAAATCCATGGGCCGATCCTTGGGATGGAAGAGCCACTGTTGCTAGCGAAGCCCCACCTAGCTCTGGGAATGAAAGGTAGGGGGCGGAGATGAATAGATGTGGCAGACAACTATTCATCTTCTGACCGGATGGACTTGTTAGCCTGAGAGAGAAACTTTTTTTACCAGGGCTGCCTATGTTCCTAATAAAAGAATCTTTTGAGTTCACTTCAGAGGGTTTGTCGTATTTGGGGAGCTGGGTCAGAACAAGGAGGGCCTTCTCTGCTGTTGCTCCTGCCCTCTCCAACATCTTGCCCCCTCCCCCACGTGAGCCAACCCTCCTAGCCTTTCATAAGGGCCTAAAGATTTGGCTCTGCCAGTTGGCCTGGGATTCCAATGGGGGAACAGCACAATGGAGGTGGTTGATCGAATATCAACCAATTCCACCTTCCCCATTCTGCCCCTGTTCTCTCCACATGTCCTTGTGGTTTTTTTTTTTTTTTTATATTTTAATGTATAGATCTATATCTTCTAACTATAAGCCTCCCAGAGTTACCTTATGGTAAGAGGGGCAGCCAATACATTTAATAAACAAACAAACAAATAAAAAAATGAATATTCTGCAATGCCTTTGCTGTGGAGTTCCCCAGTGGGCCACGCTCTCTAGAACATTTTTTGATTGAAGCAACAATCGGAGAAGATTGCTTGAGCTGATGGGCTATGCTGGTTTTAAATCAGATACGGCTCCAGCGATGATTGTTTATCAGCCTCAGGTCACCTCCTCACTGCTCAGTGAAAGGGAAACCTGTTCCTCATTCAGTGATTGCTGAGCTATGATAAACTGCTAGCACTTTTTAATTTGATACTTCACATACTCATTAACAGGGCAGAAGGTCTGGCTTTCTTTATTTTCTTTTCCCAGGAGCAGTTTCTCTTGAAACGATAATATCATTCCCTACTGTAAATTTCACTTATTTCACTTACTAAAATAGCTTTTTTAATAAATAAATAAATAAATAAATAAATCTATCACTAGGACACCGTGACAGCAAATAACAGAGCACCGAAAAATTAGGCCGGGCAGTCAATTACAATTGCTGATGAAATTGTAGATGCCAACGGAGTGATTGCTTGGCCATTAGGTGGCTGTTGGCGGCCACGCGTGGCCATGCTTGGGTGCAGTGGTGAAATCTGAACCGGTTTGCTGGTTGCGCATGCATGCTGCGTGCCAAGCATGCGCTGCATGTGCGCATGCGTAGTGTGTGCCAAACATGCACTGTGTGCGCATGTGCAGTGCACACAGAAAAGATGCTGTGCGCATGCATGCACAGTATGCACCAAAAGGAGGCTTGAGAAGGTAAGTAGAGCAGCGAGGGTGGGGGATCAGCTGTGCCGTTCGATTTAGCTTTGCTAGAAAGCAGGAAACTCCGTGGCACAGCTGATCATCAAAAATACCGGTTTGGAGGAACCAGTAGCTTTTTTAAACTACCGGTTTAACCGAACCGGTAGCTTTTTTTTTTTTACTACTGGTTCACCCGAACCAATAGTTTTTATCACTACTGATGTCAGCCTTTCAAGGCTGCCATAAAGAGGAGGAGATGAGGCTTGAACTTTTACCTACTTATTCTTTTTGTAGATAGTGTTGCTTGGAGATAGGATGGGAGGGGGGATTTCCTGGGGTTGGAGGCAGGAGCTGAGAAGATTGAGCTGGAAGATGGCCAATAAGAAGTTGAGGTTTGCGGGAACGGAAGGGGAAGGTTTTGGGGTCAGAGGGCTAGTATTGGCTATGACGAAGTTGGGACCAGATCTGTCGTTCTTAATAAATGAGATATTTCAGCAAAGACTAATTGCTTGGGAGTGCAATTTATTTGAGATGATATCGGAACCTGACAACTGGTTTGCCCGAACCGGAGTGAACCGGTAGCATTTCACCCCTGCTTGGGTCTAAGAGGCAGAAGATGCTATTTCTTCTTCTCTCTCTCTCCTCTCACCCTCTCTGTTACTCTGTTGCTCTATATTCCTGCCTGCAGTAAAAGTTTGCCATTTTAATGACAGTTTTCATACGTAACCCGATTCAGAATTGACCTACCAAAGTCCCATCTCCTACGCAGCTATTAAAAGGGTCTTGCCTTCTGCTTTTGACCAAGACATTCAAGCCAATTAGATATGTTGGCTCCAAGCCAAACGGAAACCGCATTATGCCCTATCACAAGTAGAAGGCGGACTGCAGTATGGGAGGTAGCATCCTATTTGTCAATGGGTGACCGTTTAGGAAAAAAAAAAGGAATGTTCCACATTCATAATTCATAATTGCCTGTTTTGAAAGCAGGAGTTTTCGCAGTCTTCCATTGTGCAAGTACAGCACAATACACCGGAGGATTATTTAACTATGCAAATCCCATTGACATAATAGGCAGGAGAGAGTACCATTTAATGCATACATAATCCACATATTAAAAGCTTCCTCAGCGTGATACGACATGACAAGCCATAATGCCCCTGAGCTTTAATAACCCATTGTGCTGATGACACACAATCCATAAATTATAGCAAAAGTGTCACTCGCGATTCGGTTATAATCTTTCGGCGTCCCTCCCCTCCACTTGCCTTTTATTAAAAGAGGACAGATTAGAATAGAATAAAATATACAAGATGATATGATCACATGCAAAGCTGGATAGGTATAAAACAAATCTGGTTGCAATGGTATGTGAAAATGACCTTGGAACGCTGATCCCAAAGATGCTGCCTAGAGAACAATCAGATAAAAGACAACTTAGCCTCCAGCTGGATAATGGGTGGGGCAAGAATAACAGAATAGGAGATTTGGAAAGCACCTTAGAGGTCTTCTAATCCACCCCCCTGCTCAAGCAGGAGACCCTATACCATTCTTGACAAATGGTTGTCCATTCTATACTTAAAAACTTCCAATGTTGGAACATTCACAATTTCTGGAGGCAAGTTGTTCCACTGATTTCTCCTTAGTTCTAGGTTGCTTCTCTCCTTGATTAGTTTCCACCCATTGCTTCTTGTCCTGCCCTCAGGTGCTTTGGAGAAGAGCTTGACTACCTCTTCTTTGTGGCAGCCCCTGAGATATCAGGTCTCCCCTAGTCCTTCTTTTCATTAGACTAGTTGTATCCCGTTCCTGTAACTTTTCTTCATATGTTTTAGCCTTCAGTCCCCTAATCATCCTTTTGGAGAGGGAGAGGGAGGGGTAATGGGAGAGGGAGACAAGGAGAGAGGGAGAGGGGGAGAGAGAGGAAGAGAAAGAAAAAGGAGAGAGAAAGAGAAAGAGAGAGGGAGGGAGGGGGAGAGAGGGAGGGGGAGAGAGAGAGAGACAGCGACAGACAGACAGACACAGAGAGAGAAAGAAAGAGAGAAAGAAAGAGAAAGAGAGAGCAGGCAAGCAAGAGAGACACAGGGAGAGAGAGGGAGAAAGAGAGGGAGAGAGGGAGGGAGGGAGAGAGAGAGAGGGAGGGAGGGAGGGAGAAAGAAAGGGGGAAGGGAGGGAGGGAGAGAGTGTTTGGTGCCATGCAAATAAACATTACTGGAACAACAAAAAGGACGGGGAAAAAATGATCCCAATTTAGGGCATTTTGGCATCCTGGATGAAGAATTACACTGAAAAAGTAAACAACTTTCATCCCAAGGAACTTCCTCGCCAATAGGAGTCCCTCATTCCCAAGTGATTTTGGTTGTCTACAGCGAAAAGGGGTTGGACTATTAGACCTCCGAGGTCCCTTCCAGCACAAATGATTCTATATTCTTTGATGTACGGCGAACACTATTAGACAACATCGGTTCTTCGCATTAACGTGGCTAGAAGAAGCCACAGTTGCCTCGTTCCTAATATAGTCGTGTTCTTGGTGGAAAAAAAGATTACCTGGGAGCGATTGCATCTTTGGTTATAGAACTGATTTTATCAGATTAGATGCTTACCAACAAGGTCCCTGCTTTGACCCAGAAATTTCCCATTCCACAGAGCAGATTTCATCAAATGAACGTTTACCTTCATGTTACTATAACTCTTTTTACCTAAGCTGCTGGCTAGCAGGTGGAATTACCTTTTAACGCATTTCTAGCTAACTTGCTCTTCAATTTTCTACTGATGCAGGCCAAATCACAGATGGTGGTATCCTCCTGAATGAGTACTGCCTATCATGTGTACAATGGTCTTAATCACACATTATCTTCCTTTTTTTTTAAAAAAAAAAGCAGAAGCGGAAGAATTAATGCGCGTTGATCTCTGTCATTTCATAATAGAGCAGACATGGAGGTAACAGCTTGTAATTGCTAGATATCAAGAACTTGTCGGGGAAATGTATCCTCAACAGCCATTCTTGTTCTCCCTCTCTCAGTGTGTGTGTGTGTCTGAATAGAGGGGAAATCAAGGCTATTCATCAGAGGTTCTTCCTTAGCCAAACAAAGCAATTTAATCCCCACCCCCAGCAAGAAACTGGATAGCACAAATTGTTTACAAGGACCAACCCCTGAGTGTCTCCCCATCAAAGCATGTGGTTCCTGAAATAAAGAGAATTTTTTTTTTTAAAAAAAGTAGGTATTCAAATTAGCAGGTATAAGATAACTGCATTGCTCAGAACGTCAGGCGGCCATCAATGCTCCATCCATTCTAAAGGCATAAAAATAAAACATTTCTATGTTGCTCTTCCAGGAATCCTTTAAAACAGAATAAGAGACTTGGAAGGGACCTTGGAGGTCTTCTAGTCCAATTCCCTATTCAAGCAGGAGGCCCTATACCATTTTAGATAAATAGCTGTCCAGTTTCTTCTTAAAAGCTTCCAGTGATGGAGCATCCCACATAATGGAAATGAAAATGGCCTCCCCAGACTCTGGAGGCCCTCTGGAACTTCCACATATGTATTTGTATATGTATATGCAGTGGTGGGATTCAGCCGGTTCGTACCACTTCGGGAGAACCAGTTGTTAACTTTCTCAGCAGTTTGTTGAACTGGTTGTTGGAAGAAATCATTAGGGCAGAGAACCGGTTGTTAAATTATTTGAATCCCACCACTATGTATATGTATATGTATATGTATATGTATATGTATATGTATATGTATATGTATATGTACATGTACCCAGTTTCCCTTAAAAATAAGGCATCCCCTGATAATAAGCCCAATTGGGCTTTTGAGCACCTGCGCTAAAATAAGCCTGCCCCCGAATATAAGCCCTCCCCAAAAATACTTAAACATAAAGCTGGAAATCAGGTAAGACGGCAAGAGGAGCCCCATTTTGCTCCATGCAATCTAAAATAATAAGATCTCCCAAAAATAAGGCCAAGTGCTTATTTCGGGGTTCAAAAAAATATAAGACAGGGTCTTATTTTCAGGAAAGGACGGTATATATAAATAATATATATATTATTTTTTATTATACATTTTCTTTTATTATGCATCACATTTCCATTTCTGCAACGACAGTGTACTACTGTCCATATCAAATCTCTTTTGGATACACATAATATTATACATCTTAATTATAGCCATTATTTTCATTGCATATACAATGCACCCACAACTTCTGAAGGCAAGCCATTTCACTGGTTGATTGTTCTCACTGTTAGGAAATTTCTCCTTCATTCCAGGTTGCTTCTCTCCTTGATAAGTTTCCACCCATTGCTTCTTGCCTTCGGGTGGTTTGGAGAATAGTTTGACTCCCTCTTCTTTGTGGCAGCCCCTGAGATATTGGAACATTGCTATCATGTCTCCCCTAGTCCTTCTTCTCATTAAACTAGACATACCAAGTTCCTGCAACCGTTCTTCATGTTTTAGCCTCCAATCCCCTCATCATCTTGGTTGCTCTTCTCTGCACTCTTTCCAGAGTCTCAATATAATTTTTTATGTTGTGTTGACTAAAACTGGATGCAATATTCCAAGGAATTACAAAGTGGCATTAGAAGAGACCCTCCCTAATTTGGAGTTGGGAGGAGATATCTACTTTCTTATTTGCAATATTCCTATGGATGAGAATGTGAAAATATTAGAATGTGCAGAAATGAACAGATTAACCTTGCTATAAAGGAGAAAGAACAAACTGAATATTGCATGACATGAGAGCTATATTATGAATGGTTGGAGAATAAAAATAGAAGTGAGAAATAAATGGAGATCAGTGAAATAAAGAACATATGTTGAGATAAGAGATGTAAACAATAGGATGATGATTTTTTTTTATAAAAGTTTTTTAAAAAAAAAAAACAAACAAACACATAATACATCAATCCTTCCATGTGTCTTCTCGGTGTTTCTTCCATGACTTCTTTTTATTACTCCTCCTCTCTTCATTTCTCCTTGATAGTTTCCATTTCTCTGTTGCGATGCTTCCCCCAAATTGCAATACATTTAATATAACATTCTCCTTATTTAATTATCACAATCTTTATCTATATCTCTTTTCTAATCAATCATAAAATTTTCCCCATATCTTATAATAGTCTATATCCTCTCTCTCTTTAATGAAATATGATGATGATTATTAATGATTGTTAAAATTATTATATTTAATATAATATATTTACAGTAGAAGATATGTTAAGAGGGAGAAATGAATAGAGTTATAATGTTGATGATGATGATGATGATTGTAAAATTAGAGAATTATTGCAATATTATATTTAGTTAATTTCCATCCATTGCTTTTTGTTCTGTCTTCTGGTACTCTGGAAAATAGGTTGACCGACTCCCTCTTGTTGTTCAAAAAGTTATTTTTTTTAATCCTCAGATTTTAAAAAATGGTAAAAAAAAATTCACACACCAGTCTTCAGTTCAAAGATATCTCTCCCCCACCCCACCCCACCCCAGTCTTATGAAAGCACAATCCAATCAGCCCTTCCGAGGAATATACGGCTATATAGAAAACAATCAGTGAAATGCTCTCAAGAGAGGGAAGTGATTTTAATAAATTCTAACTGATTGTTGATTTGCATCAAGGAGCCCCTTTGGCTTTGCACTCTTATCGCGTGGCTGGATCGATCTTGCGCTCTTAATGTCACGCTCCTCATCTTCCTTGTAAAGGAAGAAAGAGCTGCCTGTGAAGATCAGCTTGCAGGACCACAGAGAAAGCGAATCTCATTCAGTTTGGCATATCACACGTCAAAATACGATGCTTAATCGTTCAGACTCCCTTCTCGCCTTAGATCCGGTTTCCAGGATCAGGAAATGTTCCAATTACCATTTCGTAGGCTGTGTATATTTTTTGATGGCTGAGAAGGAAACTGATCCTCGAATTCTTTCTGTGGGTTTTTGAGCTCTGTTTTGTATTTGAGAGGCAACCCCAGGGAAAAAAACAACAACAACAACAAAAAAAGCCCAAGGTCAGAAAAATATCACTGTTAGTTGACCTTGTTTCAGAATAATGGAATAACAGATTTGGAAGGGACCTTGGAGGTCTTCTAGTCCAACCCATTGCTCAAGCAGGAGACACTATCCTATTTCAGACAAATGGTTATCCAATCTTTTCTTAAAAACCTGCAGTGATGAAGCATCCACAACTTCTGGAGGCAGGTTGTTCCACTGATTAATTCTTCTCACTGTCAGGAAATCTCTCTTTAGTTCTAGGTTGCTTCTCTCCTTGATTAGTTTCCATCCATTGTTTGTTGTCCTGCCTTCAATGCTTTGGAGAATAGCTTGATTCCCTCTTCTTTGTAGCAGCCCCTGAAATATTGGAACAGTGTTATCATGTCCACCCTACTCCTTCTTTTCATTAAACTAGACATACCCAGTTCCTGCAACCGTTCTTCATATGTTTTAGTCTCCAAATCTCCTAAATTTTCAAGGACTTTAACTGATGATCTTCCCTCCCTTTGAGAAACGTTTTTTTTTCCTGTTCTGTAGTCCTACATCCTTGATTTTCCCAGCCAGATGCTTTTCAGATGTGCTAACTTATCCACCTCCATCATCCCTATCAGATGTGGAGCGAGAGAGATGACAGGAACTCTAGGGTCAATGATTATATTTTTATTAGCCACGGAAAGCACTGGATTTCAAGACTTAACCAAAAGGATATAGATGGTTCTTAGAAAATTTCTGGATCTCCCTCTCTGATGTTGGTCTAACACAAAGAAATAAGACACCGAGCCAACTTTGCTGATCTTAAGCACGTGCATTAGCAATGAATCCTGCCTTGAAAAGAAGTCAAGAGCAGTCTGTCCCCACAGCAATAACAACAGCACCTAGACTTATATACCGCTTCACAGTGCTTTACAGCCCTCTCTAAGTGGTTTACAGAGTCAGCATCTTGACCCCAACAATCTGGATCCTCATTTTACTGACCTCGGAAGGATGGAAAGCTGAGTCAACCTTGAGCCTGGTGAGATTCGAACTGCCAAATTGCAGCAACCGGCAGTCAGCAGAAGTAGCCTGCAGTACTGCATTCTAACCACTGCACCACCACAGCATAACTGATCATAGTGAAATATACTTTTTGCATGTACTTTATATTCAACGGCAGATAGATTTCTAACTTTCTAAGTTTGGTCGTGTTTTGTATCATCTAATATCCACAGAATATCTTCCTTCCTTCCTTCCTTCCTTCCTTCCTTCCTTCCTTCCTTCCTTCCTTCCTTCCTTCCTTCCTTCCTTCCTTCCCTCCCTCCCTCCCTCCCTCCCTCCCTCCCTCCCTCCCTCCCTCCCTCATTTTTTTCCTGCATCCCTTTTGATAATTGTACACATACACATAAACCATCTCAAAAGTATGCTCCATACTTTTGGCTGACTGCCAACTCCCAGCTTCCAGCCATTTCACGTGGTGCATTTTGAGCTGTGTTTGGTGTCCCGTCTCAGCTGGTTGCTTTTGTCCCATGGAGCCAGGATCTGGGGCTTAATTGCTCCGACACAGACTGCTCACAGGCAGGATTCATTGCTAAAGCACATGCTTGAGCTGTCACGCTTCTGGGGGTCCGTGTCATTTTCTAAGGCACAGATGTCCTATTGTTGCTGGGGTGCTGAAGACACTGTAGCTATTTCTTAATTCCATCGTTGTCCTTGGAGGTGTGTAGCTACGAAGCTACTTCAAGAAAAGGGAAGATTGAGTGTTGAGGAGAAGGGAATGCAAAAGAATCCCAGGGCGTTGAGAGGGTAATGGAAGGTTGAGAGGGGACATGTTAGCTGTCTTCAGACATCTGAAGAGCTGTCACATTGTAGAGACTCCTAACATCTTCTCACTTGCTCCAGAGAGTAAGACTAGAACGAATGTGGTGAAACTTCAGGCATGAAGATACAGATTAGATGTTAGGAAGAACTTCTTGTTCATAAAAGCAGTCAATCAGTGGAACAGATTGCTGCAGGAAGTGGTTTTTTCCTCTTCACTGGAGCTTTTCAAAGAGAAACTGGATAGTCATTTTTCAGGGATGGTTTAGTGAGTCCTTTAGCCCACAAAGTGTTGGACTTGACAACCCTTCTATGTAGGGGTGGGCTTCAAAAATTTTAGCAAAGGGTTCTTTGCCCAGATGCTGGGTGGGTGTGGCCATGGTGGGCGAGGCCTAGTCAGCCTTCTGCACCAGGGCAGGGTGGGTGAGGGGTTTGCCCTCCCCAGGCTCCGGAGGCTTTTCTCAAGCCTCCAGGAGGGTGAAAATGGCCTCCCCAGGCTCTGGAGGCCCTCTGGAACTTCCAGTAGGCCCATTTTTCACCTTCCCTGAGCCTTCACGCGCGTCCTGCACTTACCTGCATCCAAAACAGGCTGTGTGGGGACTCCTGGGAGGGGTGGGGTGGGGTGGGCGGGGTCAGCCAGGAGTGGGATTTGGGAGTTCTCCGAGATGGACAGAATCTTAGCTAGAGGAGGAGGGAAGAAGAAGGTAGGAAGGAAGGACAAAAGAAAGGAAGGAGAGGAAGAGAAAGAGAAGAAAGATGGCTGTAAAACAAAAAAAGATGAAATGGAAGAAAGGCATCCCCGAACACGTTTAAATGTATTAAGATAAAGATTGAATTAATAAAAAAATAAAATTAAGGAGAATGCATATGGTTAAGAATAGGAAAAAAAATAGAATTTGAGGGCGAAAGAAGATACTGTTTAGAAAAATAAGAATAGAAAAATTAAGATTTGATTAACAAATATGGAAAAAGAACACTTTGGCAGAAACTGTAACTAAGTAAAATATATTTGGGTATGATGAATTATATATGATATGATACGATATGCTCAATACTCTAGTTCAAAAAATATGTGGGTGTGTATTGGGGGGGAAAAAGCCCAATAAAAAAAAAGAATCTTGGCTAGAGGTTCTCCCAAACCCCTGCAAGCCCCCAGCAGCCCACCCCTACTTCTATGATTCTATGAAGACAGATCCGAAGAGTTATTTATTTATTTATTTATTTATTTAGTTTTATTATTCATATTTCTATGCCGCCCACTCTCCGAGGACTCTGGGCGGCTTACACCAAAGACAGTATACTAAATAGCATCTTGCCCCCCAACAATCTGGGTCCTCATTTTACCCACCTCGGAAGGATGGAAGGCTGAGACAACCTTGAGCCGGTGAGATTTGATCTGCTGATCTGCTGAACTAGCAGTCAGCTGAAGTAGCTGCAGTACTGCACTCTAACCACTGCGCCACCTCAGCTCTTTTTGGTGGTATCTCATTGGTGTTACCATAAAGGGAGGCAGGAATTTTAAAAGTTATCCAACTTATTAACCAGTCAACCAACCAATGTTTTCTATATGTGGAAAACATCTTATTATCCTTGCCTGCCTTCTTCCCTTTCATCGATCGAAGTCCTCTCTGAAAAAAAATGTTGAGGTGAAAGATAGAAAGGTAGAAATTGAGATACCAGTAGGGATGATGGAGAACAAGATACGGATCTTGTTTTCAACTGAGAGTGTAATATTCAATCTCCTATTCTTGGATATATGTAATAGTCAACTGAGAAAAAGAAAGTACTTTAAGAACATATATTAGTTTATGTAATTTTGTTAGAAGAACTATGCCACTGATTTGAAAACAGGCAGAGACCAACCTATCTGTGTTTCCAGGGGTGAAATGTAAAATTAGTTACTACCGGTTCTATGGGTGTGGCTTGGTGGTGGTGGGGGTAATGTGACTGGGTGGGTGTGGCCAACTTTTTTTTTTTTAACTTTTCAAAGCATTTTTTCTAATTCTTTGAAAAGCCTCTGCCGATCAGGCAACTCAGCTGGGATCGTCAGAGAGGCTTTTTAAAAAAATACCTCTCTGCCGATCAGGCAACACAACTGGGATCGTCAGAGACTTTTCAAAGCATTTTTTTTACCATCTCTTCGGCCAAGAGGTTGCAGAAAAAAATGCTTTGAAAAGCCTCTGATGATCCCAGCTGAGCCGCACAATCATCAGAGGCTTTTTTTTTTACTTTTAAAAGCATTTTTTTGTCAGAAGAGGTTGTAGAAAAAATG
Source organism: Ptyas mucosa (assembly GCA_012654045.1). Taxonomy (NCBI): domain Eukaryota; kingdom Metazoa; phylum Chordata; class Lepidosauria; order Squamata; family Colubridae; genus Ptyas; species Ptyas mucosa. Next base: position 395,166 of record WNWU01000063.1, on the reverse strand, counting down.
CTTTTAAAAATAATAAAAAAAAGCCTCTGATGATCGTGCGGCTCAGCTGGGCATGGGGGCTGGGGGTGGTGGTGCAGGAATTTTTGCTACTGGTTCTCTGAACCACCCGCCGCCATCGCTACCAGATCGGGCAATCCGGTCCGAACTGGGAGCATTTCACCCCTGCATGTTTCCCTGAAAATAAGACCCTGTCTTATACTTTTTTTGGCCATCAAAAAAGGAACCAGGTCTTATTTCCAGGGAGGATGTCATCCACTGACTCACCTCACTTACACCCGTTGCCCCCGGCCTCCTTTTCGCTGTCAGAGGCCTTCAGTAATTTCTGCAGCAGGCAAGGCCTTTTCTGAAGGTCTCTGCAGCCGATAACAGAGCTCTGGATCGATCTGGAGCTCTGTTATCGGCTGCAGAGGCCTTCAGGAAAGCCTTGCTGGCCTTGCCGGCTGCAGAAGAAATTGTTGTGACCTAGGCTTCCTGAGTCATTAAAACACACGAGTAGTCCCAAAAACCTCTTTTATTGCAACAGTCCCAATTAGTTGCAAAAATTCCTTTGGGAGAAGTCCGAAGGAACTTTGACACTCTGCCAAAGTCCAACTTGGCAAAGCCACATGGATTCCAGAATCAGAGATGCCTACTGGGAACAGAATTAACAACATTGCTTCCCCGCAAAGTGCCCACATGCCTTTGCTCCTCTTTTAAGCCTTATGGGAGGGGTCAATCATCTCCTGTCCTTACTCCTGAGTCGTCCTTTTTGTTTTAACTGCTCGTGCCTTCTGGCAGCTCCTCCTGTTCCTTTGCCTTGCTGATGTCAGACTCTGGAGGCTCCAGATTCTGTGCATCACTCCCAGATGGCCCTGGCCCCATCTCTGCCTCTGACGCAGAGCCCTCATCTGGGCCTTCCCCAGACTCCAGGACTGGCCCATATTCCTCCTCAGCATCCTCATTGTCTGTTCCTTCCCATTGGGATCTCTACGGCATCCTTCCCTTTCTCCTTCCAGGGTTTCCTGCTGCTTTCACTGCATCTTTCCAGCCCTTGGCATCTCATAAATCTTTTGAAGTGTGCAGGCACAATCTACAGGCAATTGGGTCTACCTATCTTATATGATCTGGCATGAGAGGCATGTTACAGGGCCTGTCCATTAAAGAGTGCCATCTGGAGGGCCCCAGGAAGAGAGCCTTTTCTGTTATGGAACATGACACCCCCTGGAAATTAGATTGTTGGCCTTTCATAAGGCCCTGAGACCTTCTGCCTGAGGGCATCAGGCTCTGAATGTCAGTGGCAGCACAGGAAGTGGTTGTATTGAGGCAGTGGGAACATTCAAATTTTTTTACTACCGGTTCTGTGGGCGTGGCTTGGTGGGCATGGTGTAGCTTGGTGGGTGTGGCAGGGGAAGAATATTGCAAAATCCCCATTCCCTCCTCATTCCAGGGGCCAGCCAGAGGTGGTATTTGCTGGTTCTCCGAACTACTCAAAATTTCCACTACCGGTTCTCCAGAACCTGTCAGAACCTGCTGGATTTCACCCCTGTATTGAGGGTAGTTGCTGGTTGCCTACACATCCTGCACTTATTTGAGCCATGGTGGTGCAGTGGTTAGAGTGCAGTACTGCAGGCTACTTCTGCTGACTGCCGGCTGCCGGCAATTTGGCAGTTCAAATCTCACCAGCCTTTGGTGATTCAGCCTTCCATCCCTCCGAGGTGGGTAAAATGAGGACCCAAATTGTTGGGAGCAGGAGGCTGACTCTGTAAACTGCTTAGAGAGGGCTGTAAAAGCACCGTAAAGTGGTATATAAGTCTAAGTGCTATTGCTATTTTATGGTTTTTACCTATTTTAACCATTGTTACCCACCCAGAGTTACTTGTTTGACATGAGGACAGCTGTTTTATTGATATTGTATGTTTGTGTGTGAATGCTGTGTGCAGGGGCAGGTGGCTAAGACACTGAGCTTGTCAGTCAGAAAGGTCGTTAGTTCGGTGGTTCGAATCCCTAATACGGGTCTCCTGAGTGAGCAGGGGGTTGGACTAGATGACCTCCAAGGTCCCTTCCAAATCTGTTACTCTTGTTACTGTAACAAATACATAAGAGCTGTGTAAGTTCTACTTTGGGACATGTGACTATCAATAAGGGGCTTAAAATGGATAACTCTCCCATTTTTTGAACTTGCTCCCTGACTGTCTTACCCATATGGAAGCTTTGTGGAAACATTTTGAAGAGGGTGGAAAATAGTTTCGGCCCATTTTAATCTCAGCCTTTCTTTTTCTAGCTTATCTGCAGCACTGAATTTGGCCCTGTTCTGTTGAGTTTTGCAGAGATTCCTCCTTCTGACGAACAGAGGAAGAAAAAGAGAGTCCCGGTTTTTCTCAAAAGGTTTATTTCCAACATTTTGTTGGGTTGGAAAGAATTAAAAAAGGATTTAAGCATTCATCTCAGTGCTAGTATTTTAATGGAATAATATAGAAAGGCTGATTAGCTGTCATCGTGCTGGACACAATTTTCTCTTGTTGAACTTGTACGGAATAGTAAGACTTAAAGGATTGCAATGGATGCCTTTATCATTAGCCACTTTTTAAAGAAACTTTTCACCAATGCCAACATCTCTGCAAAGTTGGGGTGGGTGGGTGGAAACTGCAATTAATACTTATGAGATGAGAAAGCTGGGCTTCTGATACATACATCTTCAACATTCTGGTATTCCATAATATCTTTCTTTTCTGGTAATTATTGAACAGTTCCTGATATGGAGGGCTGAGAGAGACAGAGAAACAGAGACAGAGAGACAGACACACACAGAGAGAGAGAGAGAGACGAGACAGAGACAGAGAGAGAGAGAGAGAGAGAGAGAGACAGAGAGACAGAGACAGAGACAGAGAAACAGAGAGAGAGACAGAGAGAGAGAGACACACACAGAGAGAGACAGAGACAGAGACAAAGAGACAGAGACAGAGACAGAGACAGAGACAGAGAAAGAGAAAGAGAAAGAGAAAGAGAAAGAGAAAGAGAAAGAGAAAGAGAGAGAGAGACAGACACGCACAGAGAGACAGAGACAGAGAAACAGAGAGAGAGACAGAGAGAGAGACAGACACAGAGAGAGAGACAGAGACAGAGAAACAGAGAGAGAGACACAGAGAGAGACAGACACACAGAGAGAGACAGAGACAGAGACAAAGAGACAGAGACAGAGACAGAGAAAGAGAGAGACAGAAAGACAGAGACACACACACACACACAGAGAGAGAGAGAGAGAGAGAGAGAGAGAGAGAGAAAGAAAGAGAGACAAAGACAGTGAGACAGACACACACAGAGAGACAGACAGAGAAAGAGAGAGAGGGAGGGAGGGAGGTGGCCTAGTGGTAAACATGATCATTTCCCACTTGGAAGGCTGAGAGTTCAATCCGAGGTAGCTGCAGATTTCTCTCTCTCAGGGTGAAAAGAATTTTTTTTTTTTGCTGTGAACTCTATGTAGACGTCAGGAAGGGCAGCCAGCCAGCCAGCCAGCAGTAAATGCTCAGCTCAATTCAGTCGCTCTGACTCTACCCTGAACAAAGGGATTACAGGGTCGATACATACATACATACATACATACGTACGTATATGTGTGTTTGTGTGTGCATGTGCATAAATATATATACATATTTCTGAATCTCATTGAACATAACAAAGCTAGAAAGCTTAATGTCTCCAGAAAATCTTTTCTGGTCGATAAATGTTTATACTTTGTATTTTCTTGCTACAAGTTAAATTGAGTTATTAGAAGCCCAGGGTAGAGTGATTTGTACACCACACGATAATCAAGGTCAGTAGAAACTTGTTAAAAACATGTTTGTATAATTAGCAATGCTTTCCTCTCGAGATATCAAATTTACATAACCCTGATCTAAAATATTAAATAGGATCCTCTTAGGATCCTCTTTTTTTTTTATTGTGGCAATGGTCAAAACCCATTATAATGTGTGAAATATTTGAAAATGTATCAAATTTGGCCTCGTGTAACGGCAATGCTTTCAAGGCCAGAAATGTAAATGCCTCTGCAGATGAGACTTTTATTATGTATTTAGTTATTTATTGATTTCATAAAGTGTCAGAGTATATTCATCAACTGGAATAGGATATAGTAACAAAGTCAGCCAATTGGGAGCTGAGACAGACTGGAGCCAGGGCATGTCTTAGTCTGCAGCTTCTGAGTCTGTGCAGAGCTAAAGTGAAACTAATCTCTCTATGCTGTACTCTGTGTGTGAACATGTCTGCTGATCTGAGCTGAAGAACCACTGTTGGTATTGTAAATATACTTTATATGTTATTATGAATATAAAGAAATTAAAGAATCAGTTATCTTCATATGCTTCTGGATTTGATTTTTGCAAGAAACTCTGACATAAAGTCATAAACAGTTGCATATTCACACATGCTTTTTTAATGAAATTCATTCTCATTGGCTCCAAACTTCAAGTTCAAGGAGAGCGGTTTGGATGTATATCTCAATGTTTCATGAATGAATGTTTCATTCAACAACTCAATGAAAAACTGCTGGTGACCTTCTACCGCTGCACTATAGAGAGTATCTTAACTTACTGCTCCTGTATATGGTTTGCCAATTGCACAGTGGCAGATGGGATAGCACTCAGACACTTAATGTCTTTGCCCAGAGGATCATTGGTTGCCTTTTCCCCTCCTTGGAAGAGCTTTATAGCTCCTGCTGCCTTAAGAAAGTTCAAAACAGTCTTAAAGATCCATCTCACCCTGGGCACCTTTTTTTTTTGAACTATTACCATCTGACAGATGGTACAGGATAATAAAAAAAAAGGACAAATAGGCTGAAAAACAGCTTCTATCCCAGGGCTGTAACTACCGTATTTTTGGGAGTATAAGACTCACTGGAGTATAAGACACACCTTAGTTTTTGGGGAGGAAAATAAGAAAAAAGCTGATTGGCAGGTGGAGCGGCCTCCCAGAATACCCCCAATCAGCTGTCCCCAGAGGTGAATTTTAGCAACAGGTTTCTGTGCCTTTCTTTCTTTTTTTTTGCTTTTTTTCCCTGCCTCTGAAACTTCTGAAACTCTGTTTCAGAAAAAACTTTTTTCTCTGCCTCTGAAAGCCTGCAAAACAGCTTCAGAAAAAGAGCCTCTGAAGCTCTATTTGGGGGCTTCTTTTCTGAAGCTCTTTTCTGGAGACTTTTCTGAAGCCTTTTGGAGGCTTCTTTTTTGAAGCTCTGTTTGGAAGCTTTTTTCCTGAAGCTCTGTTTAGGGGCTTTTTTCTGAAGCTCTGTTTGGAGGCTTCTTTTCTGAAGCTC
>WNWU01000063.1:367994-381849 GCA_012654045.1 Ptyas mucosa | reverse complement strand
TTCTATTCTATTCTATTCTATTCTATTCTATTCTATTCTATTCTATTCTATTCTATTCTTCTGTTGACTGGAAGGTTGGTTGTTCAAGACCCAAGTACTGGATGATGGGGTGAGGTCCCCCCAGCTCTAGCAGTTCAAAAACATGCAAAGGCAAGTAGATAAATAAGTACCACTCCAGTGCAAAGGCATCAGTATTCCAAGTGCCTCAGTGTGTAATCATACCAGCCCTATGACAGTGGAAGTGTCTTTGGACAACGCTGGATCCCTTGACTAGGAAATGGAGATGAGCATACACACACACCCCAACCAAGAGTCAGACATAACTGAGCACAACTGACGGAAATCTTTACTGGTAACCTTGCTGGCAACAGCCGATTTTTCTTTACTGGTGTATAATTTACTTAATACGCTGGCTAGAAAATGTATCTATTTTAGCACGCATTCTGCACATCCTCTAAACAGGAAGCCCTTGGTTTCTTCCACCATATTTTTCTTTGTTAGTAAAAACAAAACTTCTTCCTTCACAGGCAACCTATGAGGATTAATTAAGGCTTATAACGCCTTGTCATTTTCTTCAATAGAAACCATCTATAATATAGCTTTATAAGGCTGCATTGTTATTTCTAAACCCAATGAATTTCTGGGCCTTTGGAAATCACAGGTAAACACCTGTTCTTGGGAGATTTTTAAAGTGATAGCTTGAGCTAAGTTGCTTGGATAAGTAATAGATAAGCATCTGCACTTAACTGGATGTTTATCGGAATTGAAAAGCCCAGAAAAGCAGAAGTGGGAATTCTTCCTGATAATCACCCAAAGAAGCAGAAGAAGCAAGACATAAATAAAAGAAAAAAGAAAAGAAAAATAAATAAACCTCTTAAACTCTATTTCCATAAACAGAGAAGCATCTCAGCAGAGATATCCTAAGGACCGATTCATATATTTTCAATGCCATTTTCAAAATTGAGAAAATTGCTTAAACCTGCATAGAGGGAAAATCTCATGAGAGATCAAGATGGAAACAGCATTTAAAATCTAGCTGCTTCTAAGAGACTTCAGCTGGCTTTGACAGTTCTATAGTTTATATAATTTGGGGATTCTGAAACAAAGAGCACTTGAGACTCCATATCTGTTTTATTTGTCTTATCCAAAATATGTAGAGTTTATAAAGCATTGGGTTTTTTGAGGAGAGTGCTTTCTCATGCTGAGTCATCCGTTAAAGTTTTACAAGTTAATCATTACAGAAAAATATCTCCAGTAATTATCAGCGGAGGGTAAATATCTTGTCACCTATAGACATTATGAACTTTCTGTGGTTTTTATGTTGTTGTAAGCCAGGGGTGAAATCCATCAGGTTCTGATAGGTTCTGGAGAACCGGTAGTGGAAATTTTGAGTAGTTTGGAGAACCAGTAGCAGAAATTTTGAGTAGTTCGGAGAACCGGCAAATGCCACCTCTGGCTGGCCCCAGAGTGAGGTGGGAATGGAGATTTTGCAGTATCCTTCCCCTGGAGTGAGGTGGGAATGGAGATTTTGCAATATCCTTCCCCTGCCTCACCCACCAAGCCACGCCCACCAAGCCACGCCCACAGAACCGGTAGTAAAAAAAAAATGGGATTTCACCACTGACTCAGACTGTAGTAACACATAAGTCAAAATAATACACAAATAAGTAACTATAAGTGAGGCCGTTGGAATATGTATAGTTTGCAGTCTTACTCAAAGCATACTTGGGGAGAATTTCTTTATCGTTCAATTTGCTGATAGACTGATAATGACAACACACATGTCATAAAAGTCCTTGAACAATGGAAATAGCACTTAGACTTATATACCATTTCACAGTGCTTTACAGTCCTCTCTAAGCAGTTTACAGAGTCAGCCTGTTGCCCCCAACAATCTGAGTCTTCGTTTTACTGACCTCGGAAGGAGGGAAGACTTGAGCATTGTGAGATTCGAACAGCCAAACTGCAGGCAGCCGGCAGGCAGCAAAAGTAGCCTGCAGTACTGCATTCTAACCACTGCGCCACCACGGCTGATGATAAAGTTTCTTACAATATTTTTGAAAACTGTTTAAGTCAAATGCTCCATGATTGTGTTGGCCAGTAGGCTGAACAATGGTTTATCATAGATCATCCTTATAGACAATATTAAAAAAAAACAACAGCCCCCCACCTTTATCAATAGGCCATTAAGGCTTGAGCCAGTCTATTCTACATAACAAGATCTACCTCCTGCAGGCAGAGCCATAGTAGGAATTGCCCTCACCGAAGATCCACCAAAGGTAGGATTAGCCCTCAACCCATCTAGCAACAGAACTCAGCATATGGTACCTGGGGAGATTGCATCACCCAGCAAGGCTCAATCAAGCTTGGGATTCAGGGTAGCCTACAGAGTTGCCCCTGCATGACCCCATGTGAGTCTGACAACCAATCAGAATACAAGCTCAAATTCAAAGCCCAGGCATAAAACCCAGGCACTCTCAGCATCTCTGCCCTTTTTCTGTTCAGGATCTCAAGCCATGTGATCCTGTTCATCAATAAACCTTCTTTCCAAGTGACTTCCATGACTCCAGTGTCTTTCCCCGCACTTGGAACTGAACCCAGAAGGATATTCCTTCCAACACCCCAAGCATAAAATTCCCACCGAGTAAAGCAGAATCATACCTATCAGTCGCATTCCCAATTTCGATGCACCTGAACACTTTCCCCACTCCCACTCCGTTCCTATATACTGTATTTAAAAATAAGATTTTTATTACTCAATTACATTTATCTGTACGCCTGAAATGGCTGTGTAAATTTTAAATACATGTTTTTGTCATCCCCTGATATATAAAAGTATGCTTTAGTTTTATAATAACGGGTGCCGTTAGTTCATAATGATATTTCAGCCAGTTGAATGAGAAGAAAAGAGCAGCAACCTCGGAAAACTAAATTACAATTAACTGACTGTTTGGCCTGGAACAAAGGACATTGTTATTTCTAAGAGAAAAGACCTACTTTATCTTTGACCGTCAGTTTGAGAATGTCTTTTGTCTTTATTGTGCATTTCCTCCAAGGACCAAATGAAGGTCAAGTTATTAAAATGGGACAATAAATTATAATATTTGTGTTAGTTAATTAAGCTCATCGTATCAAAAATTCTTTCTGCGTTGGCTCTTTGTTCCTGTCCTTTCCAAATCTGATAGGACACAGTGCTAGTGACCTAGATAGGAATATATGAATTCCATATTTGACAATCGAGAAGAAATGTTTAATGGTATCCTGTTGACCCAAAGATGCTTTTTTCAAGAGGCTACTGGACTTTCTGGTTTTTCTTTGAAGGCGTTTTGCTTCTCATCCAAGAAGCTTCTTCAGCTCTGACTGGATGGTGGGGGAATGGAAGGATTTATAGTCCTTGCAGACAGCTGGAGATAGATGATGTTGTATCCCTCCCCCTCTGTTGAGAGAGGGCCATTCAATTTTGACATAGATGGCCTCTTTAACCCCTCTTTCATACCAGTAATCCTCTCTGTCTAAAATATGGACTTTATTGTCTTCAAAAGAGTGGCCTTTGTCTTTTAAATCCAGATGGACTGCTGAATCTAATCCTAATATATCAACATCATCTATCTCCAATCTACAACACAGTCCTTTCAGCTGTTCCAAAAAGGCTCCACACCCATTTGCACCACTCAGGTGTCCCTGAGGACACAGATAAACCTCCAGGTGACCTTAACAACCCGCTAAAATCAGTAGTGGGTTCCTCCTGGTTCCTCCCGGTTCCGCCGAGCTGGTAACGGTGACGATATGATGTCACCGAATCGGTTCTGCCCCCTGCCCCAATCTTCCCCCACCCCCACCCCAACCGCATTATTCTTACCTTTTATTTGGCCCACCCCCAATCTATTGCTGCCTTCTGAGTCCCAGCTGATGGGCTATAAGGAAAAACTGTTTAAACTCTTGCCATGGGGCTTCAAAGGACTGCCCTACAACTGATCAGTGATAAAAGGCAGTTTGGTGGTAGACCGGTATCTCCAAAAACAAATGAGTAGACTGGTGCCTGCAAAAATACATGGGTAGACCAGTGCCTGCAAAAATACACGAGTAGACCAATGTCTGCAAAAATAAATGGGTAGACTGTTACAGCTCTGCAAGCAGTTAAAAGCCTGGTAGACCTCTGCTAAATCCTAAAGAATTGTCACATGTCCATCAAGCCGTGCCCACAAAATAAGCCACGCCCACAGAACCGGTAGTAAAAAAATTTAGAACCCACCCCTGGCTAAAATGGCATGCCAGTATGACAGCATAGAAAAATGCTACAGAGAGTGGCGAGTACAGCACAAAACATCGTGGGCTGCCCCCTGATACCACTAGATGAGATCGCTAGGGCTCGCTACCTTAGAAGAGTGAGGAAAATTCTCAGGGACGACTCACACCTGGTCATCACTTCTTTACCCTCCTACCATCGGGAAGGAGATATCGAAGCATAGCCAGCCGCACAAACTGGCTGAAGAACAATTTTTATCCGTGGGCTGTCAGACTCCTGAACGAGAAATAACATCATAACTACGTAGTATGATGGACTGCAGGGCGGGCGCAGTGTAACATGTTCACACTGGTGCAATAGGACTGGGTGTTTTGTTAATACGATTTATTGGGTTAGGGATTTTCAGTCTTCACTGTGAGTTGCATTGTGTTGGGGGGAGGTGCACTGAGGGAGCTCAACCAATCTCATTGTGCATATGTTGTGTACTGACAATAAAGATTTGAAGTGAATTGAATTAAAAGAATGCAAATGGCCAGATGTCTGCACGGAGTATCAATCCTTCCCTTCCCCACCATCCAGACAGAGCTGAAGAAGCTTCTTGGATGAGAAGCGAACATCTTCAAAGAAAAAAACCCCAGAAAGTCCAGTTGCCTCTTGAAAAAAAGAAGCTTTGGGACAACCATGACCAGCATGACTAAGAACCTCCATTGACGGTATCTTATTAAGCTCCTGCAAAAATCATGTCAATCTTGTATATTCAAGATTTGTTTTTCCTCATCCCTCCTGCTGTCTATTTCTTTTGTCTTATTCTTGCCATGTGTAGTTAGGCAAACACAACCCAATCAATTCCAGTCCCACATGGGGATAATTCAATTTACAGTGATGCCCAACTAGGTGGCAATACCTAGTCAAACCTAACTGTGATTTAATGTGATTTTCTGTGCAATTAAATCTCTGTTTCTTTCACTCGCATTCTCTTGTATTTTGAAGCACATCTTTCTAACGCACATCCTTTCGAAGAAAGCATTGATGTATTTTTACGTAAAAATTACATCCCAGTGCTCATCGCAACATTGAAAGGTGTGCGAATGCTGATCTTTTGACATTAGCCAATGAAGTGTGAATTAGATCAGTTCACTTCAAAAAAAAATAAGTAAATCTTAAAAATAACTTTTGTTTGTTCCCTAATTTAGGGATGGAACACTTGACTTATCTAAAAGGTTTGGCATTACTTTTCCAGAGGTTAAAGCAATATAGGTCATGTTTAAAATTGGGTTTATCATAGGTTAATAAATCTTAGATTTATCAACTTTTGTTTTTTTTTAAGAACAATATGACAATTGTACTGTATTCCTTAATACATTGCAATAAAAAGAAAACAGGATGGATTAAGCAACATAAATAAGCCTTCTAGGATGAAAATAAATTATTCCGGAATGCTAGATACAAAAAAAAAAAAAAGGGAGAGGTCTAGGACAGGACAGGACAGGACAGGACAGGACAGGACAGGACAGGACAGGACAGGACAGAACAGAACAGAACAGAACAGAATAGAATAGAATAGAATAACAGAGTTAGAAGGGACCTTGGAGGTCTTCTAGTCCAACTCTACAACACTTCAGACAAATGGTTATCCAATCTCTTCTTACAAACTTCCAGTGTTGGAGCATTCACAACTCCTGGAGGCAAGTTGTTCCACTGGTTGATTGTTCTCACTGTGAGGAAGTTTCTCCTTAATTCCAAGTTGCTTCTCTCCTTGATTAGTTTCCACCCATTGCTTCTTGGCCTACCCTCAGGTGTTTTGGAGAATAGCTTGACTTCCTTTTCTTTGTAGCAGCCTCTGAGATATTGGAAGACTGCTATCATGTCTCCCCTTTTCCTTCTTTTCATTAAACCAGACATACCCAATTCCAGCAACCATTCTTTATATGTTTTAGCCTCCAGTCCCCTCATCCTCTTTGTTGCTCTTCTCTGCGCTCTTTCTAGAGTCTCCACATCTTTTTTACATCATGGCAACTAAAACTGGATGCAGTATTCCAAGTGTGGCTTTACCAAGGCCTTATAAAGTGGCATTAACACTTCACGTAATACCACTTTATAATGCCATTGGTAAGGCCACACTTGGAATACTGCATCCAGTTTTGGTCGCCACTATGCCTATGAGTTTTGCTTCCAGAGTCCCACATCCCATGGAGTATAATCAGGAATTTTGAAGTTCATCTGGGAAGTTTCAAAATTTGGACAAATTTCAAAATTCCGGTGTAGGAAATAATAGGAATGTAATTTTGAGGCCAAACATGTTTTTTTCCCCCCTGTCATTGACTGTCCAATGCACACAAGCACACGTACTCACTGTACAATAATGTGGTTTCTACCTTCATTCAAAGATGAGCTGCATTTAAGAAATTCTGAATTGTAATCAGTGTGCGACAAAGGTATCGTTTCATAATTGCCAATGTGGGAGATAATAGGCAACAAAATGGCCCCATTGCTACAGTGTGATGTTAATTGTACCAAGAACACCAAGAGAATAATCCGTTGCTCAAAGAAGCATTTATACAGTGGTTATGTTTGGAATTAAGCGCCTGGAAAAATGAACCACCAGAGACTTCGATTTCTTCTATTTTTCTTCCTGCTGTTTCTCCTTCTCCTTCTCCTATGCAGAAATAAAACTCATGATTCATTTCTACCACATGGACGTCAAGCAATAGTCTCTAAAAGGTAAGACAACATGGTATCCTCAAGTTAGGAATGAGGGGTCCTTGATGCTCTCTGAGCTTGGTTTTCTTCTTGCAGACGTTTCATTGACCAACTAAATGACATCATCAGTGCTTGTAGACTACTGGTTGAGTAATAAAATATCTTCAAGAAAACAACCAAGCTCAGAGAGGACCAAAAGCCCCTCAGTCCAACCCCAACCTACAAATATTCTCCTTTATTGCAGGGGTGAAATCTAGCAGGTTCTGACAGGTTCTGGAGAACCGGTAGCAGAAATTTTGAGTAGTTCAGAGAACCGGTAGCAGAAATTTTGCGTAGTTCGGAAAACCAGCAAATACCACTGCTGGCTGGCCCCAGAGTGGGGTGGGAATGGGGATTTTGCAGTATCCTTCCCCTGGAGTGGGGTGGGAATGGAGATTATTTTATTTTATTTTATTTTATTTTATTTTATTTTATTTTATTTTATTTTATTTTATTTTATTTATATGCTGTCCTATCTCCACAGGACTCAGGGCGGCTCACAACAATAAAATATCCAATAAAAGTGTGTTAAAATACATGTTAACCCCCCAGTCCAGTCTGAACAACCATGTCTTTAAGTCGTGGCGGAAGGTGTGGAGGTCAGGGGCCAACCGGAGCCCCAGAGGAAGTTGGTTCCAGAGGGTGGGAGCACCCACAGAGAAAGCTCTGCCTCTAGGGGTCGCTAGTCGATTTTGCAGTATCCTTCCCCTGGAGTGGGGTGGGAATGAAGATTTTGCCTTCCCCTGCCACGCCCACCAAGCCACGCCCACCAAGCCACGCCCACCAAGCCATGCCCACCAAGCCACACCATGCCCACCAACCCACGCCCACAGAACCAGTAGTAAAAAAAATTGGAGTTCACCACTGCTTTATTGGTATCAAGTTAAGAATGTTACAAACAGCCCAAAATGGACAGGCAAATTACAACAGTTAGCTGAAGTCGGTTCTGGCAATTGGTGTTATGAAATATGTCTGGTCTGACACATCCTCACTTATGGAATTGAACAAGGACTCCTTGGGAACATATCCACCTGGATTTTGCAAGGCCATTTTTTGGGCATGGGATTTTCTTGTGGAGACAGATGGCTCTTTCAAATGGCCAGGGATATTTGGCATGGCCATTCAGGATCAGACAGGCTGCCTGGCCGAGGAGTGATAGAGCGATGGCTTCCAAAATGTTCTGAAACAAAACGGCATCATGTCCTCGACATCTGCACCATATTGTTCAGGCACAAATGGATTGGCGGAATACCTGATCAACGCCATGAATTCGCCAGAATCCATCTCTCTGAAACTCTGCATGCCTTGGTTGGCTAATGTCCACTTTGCAGTGAATGTCTGCAATTGATCTCAAATTCTGACTGAACCTGTTGAATTCAGGTGAGATGGTAGACAGAACATAGAATAATAGTATTGGAAGAGACCTCCAAGGTCTTTTAGTCTTACCTCCTGCTTGAGCAGGACATCCTATACCATTTCAAACAAACTGTTGTCCAGTCTCTTTTTGAAAGCCTCCAGAATAATCCACAATTTCTGGAGGCTAGCTGTTCAACCGGTTGATTGGTCTCACTTTGGGGAAATTTCTACTAAGTTGCTTCTCTCCTTGATTAGTTTCCACCCATTGCTTCTTGTCCTGCCCTTAGGAGCTTTGGAGAATAGCTTGACTCCCTCTTCTTTGTGGTAGCCCCTGAGATATTGGAACACTGCTATCATGTCACCCTTAGTCCTTCTTTTCATTAGACTAGACATACCCAATTCCTGTAACCGTTCTTTATCCTAATAAAACCCTAATCGTTTTTGTTGCTCTTCTCTGCACTCTTTCCAGAGTCTCAACATCTTTTTTGAATTGTGGTGACCAAAATTGGATGCAGTATTCTAAGTGTGGTCTTACTAAGGCTTTGTAAAACAGTACTAGAACTTCACATCATCTTGAATCTATTCATCTATTAATACAGTCTAGGATTGCATTGGCCTTGTTGACTACTGCCGAAATTCCCCATTAACATGGCTGTTGCTTTGCCTTACCTGCTCATGGAGGTTATGCTAAAACTTTCACCACCTTTTGAACTGAATGATATAATCGTACCTTGGTGGGTTTGAATTTCCCAACTTGTTTTTTTTAAAAAAAACACACACACACACACATAACAAATGAATTATATGGACGACCCTGATTTTATGTTATTTTTGTATTCTCCCAGGGGTGAAATCCAGCAAGTTCTGACAGGTTCTGGAGAACCGGTAGCAGAAATTTTGAGCAGTTCGGAGAGCTGGCAAATACCACCTCTGGCGTGGTAGAGTGGGGTGAGAATGGAGATTTTGCAATATCCTTCCCCTGCCACACCCACCAAGCCACTCCCACTAAGCCACAGCATGCCCATCAAGCCATGCCCACAGAATCGGTAGTAAAATAATTTGGAGTTGACCACTGTATTCTCCCATTGGTCAGCCGGAGGGAGTGCTGGTGATTTAACACGCTATCCTCAGGTGCTGTCTCAGCAAAAATAATTATGGGTCACCTTTTTAACGTGTTTCTGGGAATTTAGGGAATGAAAACAGAGTAGTTTTCTTTTATTTCTATTTGCTGGCTGTCCTGGAACTGAAACTATGTTTTTTTTTTCCTTTTTAAAAAAAGAAACATTTCCAGCTAGTTTCTTCTCTTGCCTTAAGTATATATATTCTTTTCAAATACCTCTCAGTCAGCAAGTTCTCAGCAATTCTAATTGCAAGTGGAAGTTTTTAAAGAACAGGGAAGTTTGCTTTGCTAATTGACTGAATGGAAAAAAGAAGAGGGCAATTTCAAATCTCCCCTTTGGTTGCTCTCTGGTTGTGGAGCTTTCTTCAGTCTTAATCAGTCTTGCAAATGGCTTTTCTGTTTTCTCCCTCTGTCTTTCATACTCAGCTTAAAAAAAGAAAAATCAGAGAAAAAAGGAAATAGACTGTTTGTGGATGGGAGCTGCTCCAAAAAAGAATGATAAAGCTGTGGTGAATCTCGTGTTACCAGCCTGTTTCTAAAGAACATATTAGAATTAATAAAAGTTAAGAACGTGACAAATTCACTTACTGGTGAAGCAGCTGGAGTTAAGGCAAACTGTGAATTTGCAGCCAAATGCAAAGGAAGCAGAAACACACTCATCAAAATTACTGATTACAGATTAACAGAATTGGAAGGGACCTTGTAGGTCATTTAGTCCAGCCGCCCGCCCCCCCCGCCCAAGCAGGAGACCCTACACCATTTCTGACAAATGGCAGTCCAATCTCTTCTTGAAAGCCTCCAGTGATGAAGTTCCCACAACTTCCGAAGGCAACTTCTGTTCCATGGGTTGATAGTTCTCACTGTCAGAAAGTTCCTCCTCATTCCCAGGTTGAATCGCTCCTTGATCAGTTTCCATTCATTATTCCTTGTCTGGTTTTCAGGTGCTTTGGAAAATAGTTTGATCCCCTCCTCTCTATGGCAGCCCCTCAAATATTGGAACACTGCTATCATGTCTCTCCTGGTCCTTCTCTTCACTAGACTAGCCAGGCCCAGTTCCTGCAATCGTTCTTCATATGTTTTAGTCCATGAAAATGATTCATCTGTAAAAATTGTAATCTGTAAAAATTACAATCTGCCAGTAATGAAAAACTGGTGTGAAAAAGTAGTCATTAATGAACAAGTTAAAATATTGTGGGACTTCCGAATGCAAACTGATCAAATCTTGGCCCCTTAACACAACAGATTTAGCTGTGGTTGAAAAGAAAATGAATGAAGTGTGGATAATTGATGTGGTGATACCAGTATCAAGATGTGAAAATTGGAATTGAAGGATTGTGGCATAAACCAGCCACGGTCATCCCAGTGTTGATTGGCACACTGGAGACCATACCAAAAAAATCTTGGACAGCAGTTAGAAAATCTGTCCGTTGACAAAATTTCCATCTGCCGATTGCAAAAGGCCAAACTGCTTGGATCCGCAAATGAAACAAACAAAATGTTAAAAAGTTATGATATTTAGATAGTCACTTACCAAGCACATCTAAATTATATTAAAGTAACCAAAATATCTTCAGAATCCCTGAAGCCTGCCACAACGTTTGAACACCCCTAATGTTTGGGAATTGAAAGTTGAAAAATTTGACATGCCCTATATTGCATGTCTACACCAGTGGTGAGTTGCTCCTAGTTCGGTAGTGGCAGTGGAGGGAGGCTCCGCCCATTCACCCAGACATCATTAAAAATGCTCTGCGCATGCGCAGAAGTGCCATGTGTTTGCAAACCAAGCATGCGCACCCATGCGCTACCGATAGTGAACCGGGAGCACCGGGGTTTGAATCCCACTACTGGCCTACACCCTTGATACCTTATGACATCCTAGGTCAGGGGTCAGTAATCTGTGGTTCTGGAGCTGCATGTGGCTCTTTCATCCCTCTGCTGTGACTCCGTCACTCAAAATATGCGTCAAAACTGCCAATGTGCAACACCCGCCGGCATGCAATTTATTGAGCTTTTCAACCCCCGAGAGGCCAATCATGGATAAACCCAAGAAAAGAAAAGTTTCAGAAGAAAACAGAACACTTAATTCAATTACATACGCTAGTTTTGTGGCCGCTCAAGAAATAGTCAGGCACGGGAAGGGTTTTGTGGCTCCCGGTGTTTTCTTTTCTGTGGGAAACGGGTCCAAATGGCTCTTTGAGTGTTTAAGGTTGCAGATCCCTGTCCTAGGTTTTAGGGATGAGGTAGATGACCAACAACAGCTAAAGAACTGGGAGTTGTAATTTCACAATGTTGTGTGTTGTCTGGATAGTGGATGTGGCAGTATCTGGAGACAGCAGAATAACAAGAGAAAGAACTGGAGAAGACAGCAAAATACAAAGATGTGCAAATAGAAATACAAGGTCTGTGGCGAAAGAAAGCAAAGATGGTACCAAGGGTGTATTTGGTGTAATCCCAAAACAACTAGAGCACCATTTGAAAACCACTGGCATTGACAAAATCACCATCAGTCAATTGCAAAAAAACAGGTTTACTTGGAACGACTTACACCTCGCGACGATATCTTTAAAGCCATCAAACACCCAAATCTATCTATCCCAGATCTTTGGACATAAATGCCAATTCAAGTCTGAACATCTGGCTGACTGCGCAAATGAACCGATGTAATAAATGAGCTCTTTAAAAAGAGTAGTTTAATGAACAAACTGTGGCATATGAATTGGTGTGCAGGTATGGTAGAAGAATAAAAATGTATGGAAGAAGATTATAAATAGAATCAGCTTTGCTACTGGAAATAGGACATAAAATGATAGATTCTTAATATTTTCTTAGGGTCAAAATGACTTAAGAATATCAAGTCTCTCTTAAAAGAGCTGTATGAGGAGTTGCTTTTAGGAAACCTATTTCAGTCCAAACCTCATCTTTTTAAAGTTTTGTATTAAGATTTCCTGGATTGGTTGCATGATCTTTCCAGGCAAGATCTTTCCAGTTTTTATACATATCATCTTCATTTAACGACCCCCATAATCCCTTGTGGGGTGGAGTCTGGGCAACTGAATGGAGCTAGCAGAGTGCTTTAATGGGCAGATGCCTTTCCTGTCGCCCATGCAGTGTTCTGTTCAGCAGATACATTCCCAGTGTGCTCAGAGAGAGAAATATCTGCCTCTATCTTGGATCGAACTCCTGAATTGTATATGTGTGTGTGTGTGTGTAGCGTATATATATATATATATATATATATATATATATATATATATATGCTTTCTTCTCTTGTCGTAGGTTTTTGTGTGTATTTATTTATTTATTTTTGGGGGGATGTGAATTCACTGAGCTTTGGCTGCAAGTTGAGAAACTTGGTTTACGTAGGAAAATACCCGGTTGAAGATATATATACACACACGCACACACATATAGTTTTTATATAGTTTATATCTATATGTCTGTCTGTCTGTCTGTCTGTCTGTCTGTCTGTCTGTCTGTCTATCTATCTATCTATCTATCTATCTATCTATCTATCCACCCTCTATCTATCTATCTATCTATCTATCTATCTATCTATCTCTCTCTCTCTCTTCTCTCTCTCTCTCTCTCTCTCTCTCTCTCTCTCTCTCTCTCTCTCTCTCTCTCTCTTCCCTCTGCCCCTCTCCTAACAGGGGCCTTAATTAAGATGAACTAAATACTGATGATGGAAACAAACCATAACACTCGCAGAAGAAGGAACAGATATATAAGCAATTTTTCCAAAAACTGCCACATCCTGGGGGAATGTGTCAATTCTGCTTCCCTTACCTCAAAGTAAAATTTTACAGTTAAAAAAAAAAATCCAGACATCACAGATGATGAATATGTCTCGAGAATCATGCCTGATGAACAGCTATGAAGATAGGTGATATTAAGCTAAGGCAGAATGATGTTTTCCATTTTATTTATGGGATTAACATTCTGATGGTTGTCAAGACAAATAGGAACCTATTAAGTGAGATTCTCTAATCATCTCTGTTCTGGTAATGCGTGCTTCTGGGGAGGAAGCTTCTCGTACATCATTGGTAACAACGAAGCCTCAGCAGGAACATGCCATGGATTAAAGAGGAACGACTTACTCTACATCCTGGGCAAGTTACATGAAATAGTGGCATCTTCTTGTAGTGAATATTAGCTCAGGGCTTCCTGGTTTGCCACTGTACATACTGGGTTTCCCCCCAAAATAAAACCTTGTCTTATATTTTTTGAACCCCGAAATAAGCGCTTGGCCTTATTTTCAGGGAGGTCTTATTGTTTTGGGATGCATGGAACAAGACGGGACTCCTCTTGCCATCTTACCTGATTTCCAGCTCTGTCTCTAACCCTAACCCTAACCCTAACCCTAACCCTAACCCTAACCCTAACCCTAACCCTAA
>WNWU01000063.1:348861-367984 GCA_012654045.1 Ptyas mucosa | reverse complement strand
AACCCTAACCCTAACCCTAACCCTAACCCTAACCCTAACCCTAACCCTAACCCTAACCCTAACCCTAACCCAAAGAAATGGTGGGGACCGGCTGTGCATGAGGTTTAATATTTTTGGGGAGGGCTTATTTTTGTGGAGGATTTATTGGGGGGGGGCTTATTTTAGCACATGCGCTCAAAAGTCTGATTGGACTTATTATCCGGGGAGGTCTTATTTTGGGGAAAACAGGGTAGAAAGGGGGAGCGAGGCAAAATAGAAGTGAAGAGTAGTTGTCAGCCCTGGAGGCCATCTTTTTCTTTGGGTCCTCAGGGCTCCCACACTTAGTGCTGTGGGAAAGTGGGAAGGGGGTTGTATGAAGTTGGTGGAGATATATAGCCATAACAACGTTCTTTTCTCTGGGAGTCAAGGTCATTCAGCCTGCACCTGGAGAGACGTGATTGGGGGACATCTCCAGTGGGGATGGTGGATTGATTGACCATGTGATGGACATGTGGGTGCAGGGGAAGGGATGTGGACTTTCTTTTGGGTGGGGAAACCTTGGGAACTTTCAGATTCGGGTTTTCCCAGATGTGCCAATATGACATCTCTAATAAAATGGAACTTTGAGGAACTGCTTACCTTGGTGTCTTCTGTTGTTGGGGGTGTAACTTGGAACCCTGGCAGTAGTTTCATCAGAAACATCTGCTATGTTCTCAGATTTTGCATCACATCCTTTTCCAGTTCATTGACTTCTGTCCTTTACCTGTGCAGTACAGGTATTTCTCTGACTTGTTGCTTTTTCATAATGGACAAGAGGGCACCACTGGTTCTTAGCTTTAGCTAGCCTTCCAGGGAGATCTTCTTACCTTTGTTGTGTTTTATAAAACAAAACCTATCTTGATTATTATTATTATTATTTTCATGCACACACAAGTCTTAGGGATATGGGTGTTTTTAGAAGTTCTATTCCAAATTCTTTGCTCCACAATAAAATTGTGCTGCCAGAAATCAATGGTTGGCCACTCCAAAATCGTCAGCTGTATAATCTTGGGGAATCAGAAGGAAGAAATGGCTGGAAACAATCAACAGGTAAAATTTGCCAGTTGCATTCTCTGTAGCCTGGAGTGGCACAGTGACCTAGAGGTGAAAACACTCACCTCTCACTCAGAAGGTTGAGAGTTCAATCCTAGGCAGCGACAGATGCTTCTCTATCAGGGCGCAAAGAAAAAAATGTCTGCTGTGAACTCTGCATAGGCATCAGGAAGGGCATCCGGCTAGTAAATTCTCAGCTCCATTCAGTCGCCCCATTTCCACCCCAGTAAAAGATATTACAAGGTCGTAAAAAGAAAAAAAAATCTTTGTAGCCTCAGATAGACCAGACAATAAAAACTGACCAACTTGAATGCCATTTCTAAAACTTCAGTGGAGTCAAACCTCCTTACATTCCCCAAAACACTCTTCCCTTATGAAATAACTCTTCACACAAGCACATTTTTAAATTTTGCCCTGTTCAAATATCTGAATGTTTCTTGGTTTGGCATCAACCTGTAAATGCTCAGCTTTCCTTAATCCCGCTTTGTTTTAAGCTCCAACAGAATTCTTGCCTGCTGCCTTAGAACTACTTATCTAACCCGTCCTTGTATTTTGCACAGAATTCAGTCTGGCTTCTCCAGACACAGTTTAATTTTCTGGTTTATCAGATCAATTTGTCACAGAGAACAAAACCAGGTGAAAGAGCAGATCATCAATTCCTCCTGTGTACAGGCCGGGATAGCACTGAAATTGCTTCACATTAGAACTTGCTGCTTGCTAGGAAAGGGAAGGAATAAGAAAGGAAAGTGATCTATTATGTACAGGGCTGATCTGCAGTGAGCAAATTCACTCAAATCCAAATCAAAGCAAAAGGCATAAAAAGCAAAACTTAGAAGAAATTCTCCTTATCAACCTGCACAGCACTGCCATTGTAGAATTTTGATGATTCTCCATAGAAATGCACTTATAACTTATGGGAACACATGTAATAGACATTCTGTCAGGCCTGGAAGCCATCTTTTGCGTTGGGCCTTCAGGCCTGCCACGTTTCCTACTGTGGGAAATTGGGAGGGGGGGTTGTATGGAGAATGGGTGATATATAGTCATAATAACATTTCTTTCTCAGAGAGTCAAGGACATCTTGCCCGGCACCTGGAGGGCTGGAACTGGGAGGCATCTTCAGTTGGGATGGTGTTTTGATTGGACCTTGTGATGGACATGTCGGTCCTGGGCAGGGTCTTGAACTTTCGTTTGGGTGGGGAAAACCTGGAAGCTTTCATATTTGGGTTTTCCCAGATGTGCTAATATGACATCTCTAATAAAATGGAATTTTGAGGAACTCCAAGCCTTGGAGTCTTTTTTTGTTGGGGGTGTTATTTGGAACCCTGACACATTCTACACATTAAGACTGTAGATTTTATACACCTGTCTCCAAATTATTTAATATGTTAGGAAGCAGTTTCAAAAGGAAAACCAACTTAGAGATGGACATTCGTGATTAACCTAAGGCAAGTTGTCATTGAGGCAAGAAATGTGGGCTTACTCTCTTGCAGCCAGTATGTGAAAAATCAGAGAATCAAATTGGTTCTCTTCGATACCAATTAAATAGAATCTATCCAATATTTTTAATCCAATGTCTTTGAAGATTCTCAGTCATCCAGGTCATGGTTGTCCCAAAAGTGCTTTTTCAAAAAGCAACTGGACTTTGTTTTTCCTTGAAGATGTTTCGCTTCTCATCCTAGAAGCTTCTTTAGTTCTAATAGCAATAGCACTCAGACTTATATACCATTTCACAGTGCTTTACGGCCCTCTCTAAGCCGTTTACAGAGTCAACCTATTGCCCACAACAATCCATAGGTTCATCATCAGAATTGTTGTCCAATTTAAGGATAGAGGTGATTTTTAAAAATTCACTCAAAATTAAAAAAAAAATACACAAATGATGAAAATTTAAGTTGAAGGCAACAGAATCAACTCTGAATAAATTGAAATCCTCACTTTGATAAGCTTCTTAAGTGTCTGTTTCCTAACTCTGGAGAAAAAAAGTGCAGATCAGTGGTGGGATTCAGCCGGTTCGGTGAACCGGTAGTTAAATTGCTGATTGGCTCCACCCTTCCTGCCCTGCTCCTTCCAGGAGTCCCCCCATGCCCCGTTTTCAATCCCAGGAGGCTTCAGGGAGGCTTCCTAGTCCCAAAATGGGGCATGGGGAGCGTGGCGTGCCCCCACTGTGGCCCATTTTCACTCCCAGGATGTTTCAGGGCGGCCTCCTAGGCCCAAAATGGAGTGCAGAGGGTGTGTGTCCCCCCTGAGGCCCATTTTTGTTTCCAGGGGGTACAGGACGCCAAGTGCTGCCTGTTACACCCTCTGGCCATGCCCACCATGGCCACGCCCACCCAGCTGGTCATTAGGGCAGAGAACCAGTTGTTAAATTATTTGAATCCTACCACCGGTGCAGATGTTCATCCTTAACCAAGATACCCGAACAACCCCCCCCCCCAAAAAAATGAATATTCAACTGAAAGTAAAAAGAGGAAAACACTAACAAACACGGGCATAATGGAGACATGGATAATATTAAACCATCCTTTGCTTCCTTCCCAGCTTCACCCCTCCAGTCCAATCTTTAAATGGACAAAAATGTGATGCTGGGAAGACACTGGAGGAACATTTCAACATTTCAGGTCCTCAACCATCCATTCAGTACATAGCCTCCAGCAGTCTTTTCATTCCTTCTTTACTGAGAAGTAACATTTCTAATCCCAATACACATGACAGAGAAGTTTAATGCACCACATGCTTTTTGAAATTCCCATCCTTCTGGGGATTGGGGGGAAAAAAGAGGAAAAGATGGGGGAAAAAATCACTTATTGCTTCACACTTATTTCAGAGAATAAAAAAAGAGTTGGCTGTGTGTATATATTTACTGTAACAGAAACCAGATTATATCAGGATTTTTACAGAACTTGATATCCTTAGCTAAATTAAGCCATGTTAAACCTCATAACATCACCCATAATTCTTTAAAAACATCAGTGCTGAGTTTGATGTTAGAGAGGGCATGTTTAATTTACCAAACTAATAAACTGGATGTCTTTACCAATATCCAACTGTTTTTTTCTTAATTACCCTGGTTCATAAGATAATGATCGCCGTTTGGGCTTTATGCAATTTCCTTTCTCTCTGATCGTACTCAATTTCCTGTTTTCAGCAACGGTGAGTGTGGTTGTGATCTCTAAAATGTTACAGGGCAATAATAGTAGTGAGTCCTTAAGATGCCATAAGACGGGGTGTCAAACTCAATTTCATTGAGGGCCACATCAGGGCTGTGGTTGACCTCGGGATATGTGTGTGTAGTCAACTGGGTGGGTGTGGCCAACTGGGTGGGCGTGGCCAGCTTCATGCCACTCACTGGGTGTGCTGACTGGGTGGGCATGGCCAACTTGATGCCACTCCCTAAACTGCTGGCATGTTTCCTCTTTGCACTGGGTAGACTGGGCCGAATCCACGTGGGCCAGCCCCTTACATTTTCCAGGATGGCCTCGTGGGCTGGATCTGACCCCATTGCAGTCCAGATCCGGCCCACAGGCCTTGTTTTTGAGCCCTGTCATAAGATATAACACTGCGCTGAAACTATAATCAGGAATCAAGATCAACTCAATGACTGAGGACATCTTCTGGTGTTTAACCCTAAACTTTCTTACTAACACTACATTCAATTTCACATTATTTTGATGTAAAAACATACATCTCTATATAATTAAAACACCCCTGTAGCTCCTGCTATATTTGATTGGTGGAACAAAGAAACAAGGGTTTTTAAAATTGCCTTTGTTGCGCCCCCGTGGAAAGAAAAAACCCGAATCACCTTGTACCACGATCAGGCTTATTGTAAGCCCTGCAAACAACGTTCCTGGATCTTGTCCCTAGGCAGAATCAAAAGGACTGCAAAGTGGATCGAAGTTTAGACCAGATTAAAAAAGAAAAATCACCTTTGTCACTTGATGAGTTGAGTTTTCATTCCTGTTACCCACACGCCATTTTTCAAGCTTCATCTGTCACGTTCTGGAGATGGCTTCCTTGTCAGGAAGTCATGAATCAGCCTTTCTGTGGATGCAGACTGTCCTTCAGGATGGAGACCCTGAAATCCATCCTGTGATCCATAGCTCTCTAAATAACTCTGATAGCAAAGTGATTCATACTAGGATGTCCTCAACATTTATCAAAAAGAATGTTGGTTTTGTTCAGTCATGGCTTAGGATGTAAAACCAGAGATGTAGGACTAGATGATAAGATAAGATCACTTGTGATAAGACAAGTGAAACTTGAGATACCCCTTTTCACTTGGCCTAGAATACAAAATATTTCCAGACATGGCGTATGAAATATTTGGAGATACTAGATATTTTAATGCATGCTATATGCATATTCCCTCAATGAAACACTGAACAGGTAGCTTTGCATATTAAGAGAGGAAAAACTTTGAACATTGATTTTGCTGATATCAAGTCTTCAACCTAGTCTAAATGGTAAATATAGTGGTGAAATCCAATTTTTTTTACTACCGGTTCTGTGGGTGTGGCTTGGTGGGCGTGGGGTGGCTTGGTGGGGGTGGCTTGGTGGGCGTGGCAGGGGAAGGATACTGCAAAATCACCATTCCCTTCCAACTCATGGGGGAAGGATATTGCAAAATCGCCATTCCCATCCCACTCTGGGGCCAGCCAGAGGTGGTATTTGCTGGTTCTCTGAACTACTCAAAATTTCCGCTACCGGTTCTCCGAACTACTCAAAATTTCTGCTCCCAGTTCTCCAGAACCTGTCAGAACCTGCTGGATTTCAGCCCTGGGTAAATAGTAAAGGGAATTCTAATTTAGCTTGTATCAGGATGGCTTCTTAGGTAGCTTTGATTTTTTATTTTTTTTAAAAAAGACTGTTGAATGTATCCATTCATATATTTTTGTGGAAATGACTTGGATGAGGGGATAGATGGGGAACTCATCAAATTTGCAGGTGACACCAAGCTGGCAGGAATAGCCAACACTCCAGAAGATAGGCTTAAGATACAGAAGGATCTTGACAGACTTGGACATTGGGCGCTATCTAACAGAGTGAAATTCAATGGTGAAAAAAGTAAGGTTCTACATTTAGGCAAGAAAAACAAAATGCCCAGGTGCAGTATAGGTGGTACCTTGCTCAATAGCAGTAACTGTGAGAGGGATCTCAGAGTCCTAGTGGACAATCACTTAAATAGGAGCCAGCCGTGTGCAGCAGCTGCCAAAAAGCCAACACAGTTCCAAGCTGCATAAACAGAGGGAAAGAATCAAGATCACATGAAGTGTTAATACCTCTTTATAATGCCTTGGTAAGACCACATTTGGAATACTGCATTCAGTTTTGGTTGCCACGATGTAAAAAAGATGTTGAGACTCTAGAAAGGACAAAAAGCAATGGGTGGAAACTAATCAAGGAGAGAAGCAACTTAGAACTAAGGAGAAATTTCCTGACAGAACAATTAAACAGTGGAACAACTTGCCTCCAGAAGTTGTGAATGCTCCAACACTGGAAGTTTTTAAGAAGAGGTTGGATAACCATTTGTCTGAAGTGGTGTAGGTTTTCCTGCCTAAGCAGGGGGTTGGACTAGAAAACCTCCAAGGTCCCTTCCAACTCTGCTATTCTATTCTGTACTAAATATTGATATGAACAATGTCACTAGAGTTAAGTTTTCCTTAAAACTTTCCGTGATACAGCATAGAACAGAGGTCTTCATACTCGGTAGCTTTAAGACTTGTGGACTTCAACTCTTGTAGACTTCAAAGCATAGCTGGCTGGAGAATTCTGGGAGTTGAAGTCCACAAGTCTTAAAGCTGTCAAGTTTGAAGACCTCTGGCATAGAACATAACATGATTGGAAACTATCTTGGAAGTCTTCTACTCCAACCTCCTTCTTGAGCAGGGAACCTATACAATTTCAGACAAATGGCTGTCCATTTGTGAAAACCTTTAGTGATGGAGCACCCATAACTTCATGAGATAAGCTGTTCCACTGATTAATTGTTCTCACTATCAAGAAATTTCTCCTTAGTTCTAGATTGGCTCTCTCTTTAATGAATCTTCCACCTCTTGTGACAACTCCTCAAGTACTGGAAGGTGGCTATCGTATCACCCTTTGTTCTCCTTTTCCTTAGGCAAGACATATTGTACCTAGTGCCTTCCATCGTTCATCGTATGAACGATTGAGAGATGCATGGAGACAGCATTGCAAAAATGGCATGTACATTATTGAAGACTCAGTTAAAAGTGAACTACTAGTAAAAAAAAAGAGATAAAAACCAGAGAATTAGCTGATTTCCATTAAGTTGTAACAGAGTCCCAACAATTACGTCCCAAAAGGAATTGATGGGAGCTCTAATGGCAATGCAAGGATTTATCTCTTTTTATTGTAGTTGGACATGGTTCCATTTTCCCTTCTTGCTACGAGCACAAGCAAATGATTGATAGCTAATCAAGCATGCTTCATACAGTATATCTTAATGGCAATATGCTTAAATGGGAATTTCTTTTCCCTGGACAGTATATGAAGAGATGGCTATAAATCAGGTATATAACTTCAAGCAGATACCTTTATTGATTTCCAAGACCACATTGCTCAGGGTTTATTTTTCAGAAATAAACAACTCTGTAAGATGAATTTAAATTGCGAATTTTTCAAAACGCATTTGAAGAATACATATGTGTATCTGTATGCATCTCTCTACAGTGTGGGTGCATACACAGAGACAGAATATTTTTCCCCACTCCAACTGGATAATTTTTGCCATCTAAACTTTTTTTTATTTAATATTGCCTTAGATCAAGACAATTACTTTTTTAAAAGATTTGCATATATTTAAATGAATTAGATAAAGTATGCAAATTAAGAATAGCCGTGGGAGATGTGGAAAGTATCACTAGTAAATGATTCTGAATATGATTAATAACCTACTTAGGTTTTAATTGCAAGCTAATGAAAAACAGTAAATTAACAAAAATATGTAATTAACTATTGAACTATGGATTAAAAAAAAGATAAAAGAAATGTTCAGATCACAGATTCTGGTTTTCCACAGGAATCATGTTCACCTAAATGGCTCTTGAGGCATTGTTTCCTACCGTTATCAAAATTGAAGAATCAAAATTAGAGGGGTTTAAATTGTGTTTCCTGTTGGAGAGACCCAATTCCACAATATTCTACTTCTTTCCCAAAAACATCCAGATTCTTTCCAGATAGATTATATCTGAACCAATAGATCAAATAGTTTGGGCATTTTCAAATGTTGATTTTCTGCAGCAGATGTTATTTTGTGGTGTTCTAAAATAAGTTCTGGCTTAGAATGGCTCCAGAAGATCACAAATCAATCACATTCTTCCACTTCCAAATATATATGATCAATCCCCTACCCTTTTCAGGGAAACACGGTATTATACTTTACTTTGCAAGCTTTCAAATAGCTAGATAGGCAGGAGCTGGAGCAAGAAAGGGAGCTCTTACTGTATGCAGGGCATGGGTCTTGAACAGCCAACCTCTAGTCAACATGCCCAGTGTCTTAATCGCTAGGCCTAGTAGTTAAGATACTGGGCTTGTTGACTGGAAGGTTGGCAGTTTGAGACCCAAAATTATTAACATTGAACTAATTTGGTGCTAAAATTCAGTGGAATCACATTGGATTGTGGGAGATCAAAATGTTAAGTTGGGAAACCAGGTAATCTATGGGCTGAAACTTGTTGTTAGCTGGAGCTCCCAAGGAAACATACATAAATAAAAGGGTTAAATGAAGAATTAATATGAGAGAGAGAGAGAGAGAGAGAGAAAGAGAGAGAGAGGGAGAGAGAGAGAGAATAGCAATAGCAATAGCACTTAGACTTATATACCGCTTCACAGTGCTTTTACAGCTCTCTCTAAGCAGTTTACAGAGTCAGCCTCTTGCCCCTGACAATCTAGGCCCTCATTTTACCAATCTCAGAAGGATGGAAGACTGAATCAACCTTGAGCCTGGTGAGATTCGAACTGCCAAATTGCAGTCAGCTGGCAGTCAGCAGAAGTCACCTGCAGTACTGCATCCTAACCACTGAGGAGAAGTGAGAAGAGAGAAGATTTAACAGATTAACAGAGTTGGAAGGGATTTTATAGGTCATCTAGTCCACCCACCCCACCCCACCCCCACTCAAATGGTGTAGGAGACCCTACACCATTTTGACAAATGGCAGTCCAATCTCTTCTTGAAAGTCTCAAGTGATAAAGAGACAAGAGAGAAGATAGATGGATGGATGGATGGATGGATGGATGGATAGATAGATAGATAGATAGATAGATAGATAGATAGATAGAGTTTATTACCTTAACAGTAGGATATAATTTAAGATATCTCAACACATGTTTGAGGAAGATGAAGTAATAGTTAACAGTAAATAAAAATCTTACAGAGATATGGTCAAGACCATTACTCTTTAAGAGTCATGTTATTCTTTTCAAGCCATTTTAAGAGATTGAAATATGAGGCATTAATGGTTGGATTTTTTTTTTTTAAAAAGGATTATGCTAGGAATTTAAATGTGGAATGAAATGTTATTCATACAAGGACAATGCTATCAAAGGATTGGATATGATGTTCTTGTTCCTGAATGCTGTCAATTTACAAACTGATCTCTCGCCTTTTTTTCTCCACAACGTGCCCAAAAACGGAGAAAGTTATCTATATGCATATCACTTGCAGCAACGGGAACGATATCTGTAAGTCGAAAACAAAATGAACTGTGCATAAGAATGTCCATTCCTTATAAGAGCACTCAGTATCCCTAATGTGATGCACATCCAAAAGTACATCTTCGCCTACAGATTGAGGTGCAAATGTTTTTCAGTTGTGTATGAAATGCAAAGCCACGGTTGAGATTCGGCAAGGATTAGATTTCTTGGAAAATACCCGTTCTCTTGATGTAAAAAGGCAATATGCAATGAATCCTGTTTTGCAGGGAAGAATATAAATGTGCTGGGCGATGGTCATTTAGGGCAACAAAATGCCAAAATGTATCTCTGCAAGATGCTTGATATAAATCTGGTTTCAAGGACAATTAGAATCGAGTCTAACTGAGTTTCTGGTCACAACAGTAAGGAGATTTTCTTTTTTAACAATGCCAAACTTGTTAGGTGGAATATTTGTATTATAGCCTTTGCTATAATATCCTATCTCAAACTGTTGTTCAGATAAAACTTTTCCCCCTTGCCACTCCTTTTCTTCTATCAACACGGTGTCAGGTTTCCAAGTAATACACCCATACTAAGCAAAACTCCTCGGCAGGTAGATTCCTCAAAGAATCGCTTTTTTGGATATATCACATTGGCATTTGCTGTTGTTAGTTGCGAAGTCGTGTCTGACCCATCACAACCCCATGGACAACATTCCTCCAGGTCTTCCTGTCCTCTACCATCCCCCGGAGTCCATTTAAATTCACGCCGACTGCTTCAGTGACTCCATCCAGCCATCTCATTCTCTGTCGTCCCCTTCTTCTTTTGCCCTCAATCGTTCCCAGCATTAGGCTCTTCTCCAGGGAGTCCTTCCTTCTCATTAGATAGCCAAAGGATTTGAGTTTCATCTTCAGGATCTGGCCTTCTAAAGAGCAGTCAGGGTTGATCTCCTCTAGGACTGACGGGTTGGATCGCCTTGCAGTCCAAGGGACTCACAGGAGTCTTCTCCAGCACCAGAGTTCAAAGGCCTCAATTCTTTGGCCCTCAGCCTTTCTTATGGCCCAACTATCACAGCCATACGTTGCAACTGGGAAAACCATCATATTGGCATAGATCTGGTGAAAACCAACTCTGAGGGTTTCCACCTAATTAAAAGCAAAAGTTTTTCACTTTGTCAAAGCAGTCACATGGTCCAATCACAGCTCTGTCTGGTTGCCTGGCAACATCACTCCTCCTTCCTCTGACCAGGTGTGAGAATGTCCTTGGTTCCCAAGAGAAAGTATTTTATTTTGGCTACAAAGTCCCAACTATCTCAATTCCCCCCTCCCTATTCCCTCAGGTCCAGTTTGGCAACACTGAAGCAGTGGTGGGATTCAGCCAGTTCGCACCACTTCGGGAGAATCGGTTGTTAACTTTCTGAGCAGTTTGGCAAACTGATTGTTGGAAGAAATCATTAAGGCAGAGAACCGGTTGTTAAATTACTTGAATCCCACCACTGCACTGAAGCCAGTAGTGGGTTGCCCCCGGTTCACAAGAACCAGTAGTAAAACCAGCAGGAGGCTCCACCCACTGACCCGGACGTCATCAAAGTTGGTCTGCGCATGCGCAGAAGAGCGCGCACCCACGCAAGGAAAGCAAGCGCGCAAGCACAGGCACAATGCATACTGGTAGTAAAGGTAAGTAGAACCCATCTCTGACTGAAGCTCTAAGATGGCTTTGGTCAGGTCAGCTTCAGGGTTGACACACTGCACAATAGATCACCGTTCTGTAAAATAATCCCCTTTCCTTTTACACACTACTACTCTGTGCCTCACCAGGTGCCAGTCCTAGCCTGAAGGAAAACAGACCTTTTGCTTTAATGTCTATTGCCCAAAGCCTTTTGCTTAGGGCCCAGCTATCAAAAATATCTACAGAGGAACCTCAAAAAAAAATATTGAGAGGCTTAAATCCAACTCAAAGGGATGGGATTTAAAAGTGGGTGGGGGAGAAAGGATACATCGCTAAGCTTCAAACACAGCTGGGCCTTGACTTAGAACAGTTCACTTAACGACCTACAACGGCATTGAACAAAGTGACCACGGTCACTGGTCACACTGAGGATCATTGCAGGATCCCCATGGTCCCATGATCAAAATTAAGATGCTTGGCAATTGGTGTTGTGACCTAGGCCCACGTAGTTGATATTAAATGCAAAACAGTTCCAAAAAACAAACAAATTTTATTAAAACAGCTGAGAATTAACTCATTCTCAGCGTATTGCAAATTAAATGAAACCAAAGTCCTCAAAACATCATTCTTCAGTTTATCTCTGATCTTGGGATAATTAGGCAAACTGCCAAAGGCTTTTCTTGGCAACAGTTCAAGAACAGAAGAAATAACTACAGCCAAACAAGAAGCAATTCTCTCAACGGTTGTTTTCCGGCAAAGAGGCCAGGAGCCGTTGCTGGTCTTTTAAGCCTTATGGGAGGGGCCAATCATCTCTTGGCCTTACTCCTGAGTTGTCCTCTCTGCTTTAGCTGCTCCTGCCTTCTGGCAGCTCTTCTCATATGTGCATTAGGAACAGCTCCACCTGTTCCTCTGCCTCTCTACTGTCAGCCTCTGGAGGCTCTGAAGTCCGCACATCACTCCTGGATGGCCCTGGCCCTATCTCTGCCTCTGACACAGAGCCCTCATCCCGGCCTTCCCTAGCCTCCAGGACTGGCCCATGTTCTTCCTCAGCGGAGTCACTGTCTGACTCCTCTGCCAGCTCTGCAAGCTGCTGGCAGACCACAACAATTGGTTCATATTTATGACAGTCCCTGGGTCACATGATTCCCCCTTTGCAACTTTCTGACAAGAAATGTCGAGTCAGATTTACTGAACAACCATATTACTCACTTAACAACTGTAACAGTTCACTTATCAACTGTGGCAAGAAAAGTTGTCAAATTGGGCAAACTTCACAACAGAAATGTTGGGCTCAATTGTGATTGTAAGTCAAGGACTACCTGGTATTTGTTTGGGAAATCAGCAACCACCTCAATCGATGAAATGCAATGTTCCACCATCCATCTTTGCTATAAAGGTATATGCTGGTTCCCAAGCAGCTATCTATTCTCCCAGAATTGAAGGTGTTCCATAGTTGTGTTGATTTATTTGTGGCTTAGCAGTGAGGGTTTGAAATTGTAGTGAAAGTGAAGTTTCCTTTTGCATCGACTTCACTTCTGCAGAACTTGAAACACAACATTTTCCCACAGCAGGGGGAAATTCTTCATTTCTCTTCTTAGCTCTTATTTCACAGGGCTTTTTAAGTGCCACATGGAATGGTGGTTTGGGGGCTTAGCAGCTACTCCTCATAGCAATTTTTCAAGGACGGTTTCCTTTTTCTGTTTTTTTTTTTAAATCAAAGTGAAAATAAAATGTATAATACAAACCAAAATGTTAACATCTATGCTGACATATACTTATAGAAATAAACTATTAAAATCTGATTTCTGAAAAGGGTATTTCCCACCCAGCCCCTACAACACACAACCTCCCAATTAAATTTGAAGACTAACAATGTTAAGCTGGGAGATAGATGAGAGAGGGAGAGAGGGAGAGAGAGAGAGGGAGAGGAAGGGAGAGAGAAAGAGAGAGACTTTATAAAAAAAGTTAGACTTTTTTTATGTTTGCATTTGACAATTGGTTGCATGGTCTTGTGATTGAGATATAATGGTCCATCAATGAACTATCCTAAACCTTAGAAGATGCTCATGTTCACTCAGCCTTTACATCTCCCGCATAGGCACCCAAACACAACAGAGCTAATATTCCCATTCCTTTATTATTCTTTCAAAAACACATTTAATTTACGGTGTAGGAACATTGGCGTTTTGTTTGTACCAAGCCAAACTCTTGCTACAAAGTTTCCGTGGAGCCATAGAGAAATAAGAGCAAAAGAAAACTGGTTCTCAGTTGCTTTGATTACTGTAGGATTGGAACGATGATGATATTATCATAATGGAGAGGGATGGAAAGAAAGGGCTGCCTTTGTGTTAAAGGAGACAAGATAAAAACACCC
Source organism: Ptyas mucosa (assembly GCA_012654045.1). Lineage (NCBI taxonomy): Eukaryota > Metazoa > Chordata > Lepidosauria > Squamata > Colubridae > Ptyas > Ptyas mucosa. Next base: position 354,216 of record WNWU01000063.1, on the reverse strand, counting down.
ACTGAACAGCCAAGAAGCAGTTACAGATAGAGATAAAAATCCCAGAGAGGAAGGTCGGAGGCGAATTAAAAAAAAGCATAGCAAGTAAAGTATTGAAGCGGGCAAGAGACGATGGATAGATGATTTCTCTTCTTTGTTGTTGTTCTGATTTGCTTTTGCTTTTGCTTTTCTCTCTCTCTTTTCTTTGCTTTTTTCCTTTTTTTCTTTTTTGTTTTAGGTAGGTGACACAACTAGAACTTAGGTAGGATAGAAAGAAAATGTTTTTCAATAAAAGAGGACATGATTAAAAATTAGAATAAGTGATAGAAATAAGGGGGAATGTTAGTGTAGACACTTTTATATAATAAAATAAAGTAACAATAAGAGAAAGCATGGAATAATTGAATAATGATAGGTTGCAACTTATAATAATTGTGTATCATTATTAGAAATATATAAGTTGATTGATTAATTTTACTAGTTTTATTTGTATTAGAATGTATGACACTCAGGTGCCACACTGTTCACACATTGATTTGATGTTTGTAAAAATAAATAAAAAACTTTTTTTAAAAAAAATCCATTGTCCAAACATCTGAGAAAACAAAGAGAAGGCCATAAGCCAGAATAAACATCATTCTATAGCCAACTCCCTGCAATCCAGTCTTCTGAGAATGGGTTTAAAAAGTTCTTAATGAAGTAAGCTGTGCAAATTAAATAGGATTTCTTTTCAGACAAGTGCATGGGCATACCCAAGAACACGTTTACTTTGAAACCATTGTCATGTCTGCAGCTTGCTTCTGACTCAAAAGATGTAAAGGTAAAGGTTCCCCTCGCACAGATGTGTTAGTTGTTCCTGACTCTAGGGGGTGGTGCTCATCTCTGTTTCAAAGCCGAAGAGCCAGCGCTGTCCAAAGACATCTCTGTGGTCATGTGGCCAGCATGACTCAACGCCAAAGGTGCACGGAATGCTGTTACCTTCCCATCAAAGGTGGTCCCTATTTTTCAGCATTTTAGCCATTGAGCCACCACATCCCTTTGAAAGGTATAGGGCTGTCCAAGTCTTGATTGATCCTCTCCAAAGTTCTCCTTCCCTTCTTAAAAATACACAATCTAAGTGCTTCCAAAGACAACACTGCTTTATTACGCCAATTGAAGTTGTTTGTAAACACTTAAGTGTGCCTGAGCGTAACGTATTCTGTGACAATGCGTTGATTGAGCAGCAGAAGGCAATGGGTTTTGATTAGATTGCAATCTCTTATTAATATGCAGGTGTTGTTGTTGTTTTTTAACTCATTTGTATATTGCAGCTTGAGAAATGGAAAATCCACATCTTCCTTTCATTCTTCTTAATTTGGACTGGCTCCAAATGAAGCATTTAACAGCGTTTCCAAAGAAGCCATCTAGTTGATGAAGCCATAACTGAAATGCCCTTTCAACCCTTAGAGAAGGGAAATTTCTCTCTGAAGCACCATATCTAGTCTGATGAAAAGTGTTTATTTATTTATTTATTGGATCAATTTATATACTGCCCTTCTCCGGAGACTCAGGGCAGCTTACAGTGCATTAAGCAATAGCTTTCATACTTTTGTATATACCTGCTTAGTAGGGCTTTCGGGCCCCCCTAAGTGGTGTTCTTTTTTATACAAAGTCAGCTTATTGCCCCCACAATCCGAGTCCTCATTTTACCTACCTCGGAAGGATGGAAGGCTGAGTCAACCTTGAGCCTGGTGAGATTTGAACTCGCAATAATTACAGGCAGCTGGCAGCTAAGTGCTACTTAAGTGCTACTTAACAGCACTTTAGTCGGCTGCTCCACCAAGGCTCCTGTTCCAATATCTCAGGGGCTGCCACAAAGAAGAGGGGGTCAAGCTATTCTCCAAAGCACCTGAAGGCAGGATAAGAAGCAATGAAAACTAACCAAGGAGAGAAACAACCTAGAACTGAGGAGAAATTTCTTAACAGTGAGAACCATTAACCAGTGGAACAGCTTGTCTTCAGAAGTTGTGGGTGCTTCATCACTGGAGGCTTTTAAGAAGAGACTGGAGACTTGTCTGAAATAAGATAGGGTCTCCTGCTTGAGCTTAGAAGATCTCCAAGGTCCATTCCAACTCTGCTATTCTGTTATCTGAATGAGTCCTGGACCATGATCCTGATCCAATCAAAGGCAGCTTCCAAAAAATGTTCTCTCTTTCTAGCAAATACTATTTTTAAACCTTTAGAATCCAGCATGATGTTCCTTCTTCAGGATGCAGACTTAGTCGCTCCATCAACACTGTCCCTATAGAATCATGTAACGTGTGGAAGCATACAATTCTTGACTATTGCTATTTTTTGAGGGCAAGAGACCAATTTTGGATATAGGAGGAATCTGATTACTGAAAGGAAGTTTGGGGTGATGATACAAATCTATGGCATTTTTTTTCTTGCTAGGTTAGGCTGTACATATGACTACTAGATGGCAGCAAAGAGACAGAGTCCAATATAAGATTTTGCTGCTTTCTCATGGTTATCCAAGCTTTACATTCTGTGATTTCTCCTGTAGATTCTTCCTTCCTTAACAAAACATAAATCAACCCACAGATTTTTAGTTGCAAGTTGCAAGACTCAGTTTCCCCATAGCATCTTTAACTTTGCTTTAAAGTATCAGGAGGAAAGTATCTATCTATCTATCTATCTATCTATCTATCTATCTATCTATCTATCTATCATCTATCTATCTATCTATCTATCTATCTATCTCTCTATATATATATATTAAAAAGTATCAATGATCTGGATCCTTGCTTAGTCCAATTTAGAGATGGACATATGGGTGACATGACAGCAGTGTTTTAATAGCTAAGGGGTTGCTACAAAGAAGAAGGAATCAACCAATTCTCCAAAGTAGATGAAAGCAGGACAAGAAGCAATTGATGGAAACTAACCAAGAAGAGAAGCAACCTAGAACTAAAGAGAAAGTTCCTGACAGTGAGAACAATTAATCAGTGGAACAACTTGCCTCCAGAAGTTGTGGGTGCTCCAACACTGGAGGTTTCCAAGAAGAGATTGGACAACCATTTATCTGAAATGGTATAGAGTTTCCTATCTGAGCAGGAACTAAAACATTTCAAACTCTGCTATTATTCTGTTACACAGCTGAAAAAGAAAGGCCAACTTTTTCTAAACATAAAGAAGCCTCCAATGTAGACTTCTTCTGGAATATTTTCTTTTACTTAAAGGTGTTAATGTTGACCTCTCATGTGGAAGCTGCATGCCAGTGTAATGGGATTGCTACCTAGTTGGATAATGAAATTCTGCAAGAAAATAACCAAGCTCAGGGACCGCCAAGGAGCTCACAGTTCAACTCTGAGCTACAAAAATTCTCTTCAGTTGGAATCATATAGAGTAGTGTAGGAAGAAATATCCTTCTGGGTTCAGCTCCAAGTGGGGAAAAAGACACTGGAAACATGGAGACTGCTTGGAAAGATGGTTTAATGGTGGACAGGATCACATGGTTTGAGTTCCTGAACAGAAAAGGGGGATGAGACGCAGTGAGTCCCTGGGTTTTATGTCCTCTCTGGTTTTGAACTTCCTGGGCCCCGAAAGAGTATCCTGATTGGTTGTCAGATTCCCAGGGGGTGGGGGTCTTAGCTAGTCTTGCTGCTGGTGTAATCTTCCCAGGTGCCATGTGGTGAGTTTCTGTTACTAGATGGGTCCTATTGTGTTGCAGATGATGGTCCATTGACAAAGATTGAGTTTCTGCCTCTGGCCCATTGACAAAGGGTGGGGGCAGGAAGATGGGAGCTGCTTTGTCTTTAAAACATACTTCTCCATTTCTCATCCAGGGAAACATAATATTCTGCCTTTTTAATATTTCCCAAAATATTTCATTCCTCTAGGAAAAGGGTGGGTGCTAACGTCCTACAGTAGAATAGAATAGAATAGAATAGAATAGAATAGAATAGAATAGAATAGAATAGAATAGAATAGAATAGAATAGAATAGAATAGAATAGAATAGAATAGAATAGAATTCTTTATTGGACACACGGAACTAGTTCTTAAACTGGCAACATTCTACCACTGACCAGTACCCAGGTATACAAAGCACGAACAAGGACACAGAAATTGTGTGTGCTTCTGTCCCTTGTCACCTTCAGTCTCCCCTCACCCAACATTGGTTTTAATTGTGTTATTCTGCTAATCTCTGTGAGGCAACAAGAGAAAGTAAACGTTGTCTACAACATCTGTTGCTCCTGCTGTCCAAAATTAAGTTAGCTCACTTTAATCGCTCCATAAAAGCAATTGTGCTACTTTTTCAGGTAGCATTCTGACATTTAAAATAATATTTTGCTGTTGCAGTAGGTTCAATACACATAAACACACATGCACACACACATATCACCAGTGGTGGGATTCAAATAATTTAAGAACCAGTTCTCTGCCCTAATGACCAGCTGGGCAGGCGTGGTTCAATGGTCATGTGACTGGGTGGGTGTGGCCAACTCAATGTCACTCATGTCAATGTGCACTTTGCCTTAACTGTTACAATGTAATTAGGGTCAACCGGAGAGGCAGTTTCTGTAAATAGGGCAATAAAGATTAGGCTAGAAACACCACCAGAATGTTTCCTTCCTGCCTTCCTTACAGGATTAGCCCTGTAAAGTGGAAAAAAACAAAATGAGATTTCTTCCAACAACCAGTTCTTCCGAATAGGTGCGAACTGGCTGAATCCCACCACTGCACATCACGCATGTACAAAAAAGTGATTCAAATTATGTTTGTGAATGAAGCACACGGAGTGGCAAATGTAGTTGTGTGTGCTTTTACTCCCACTCAACCTGAAAGAAGTAAAACTAGATGAGCTTCTATGTGATGAATCCATAACTGGATGATATCACTTTAATGTACCGTATTTTCTTCTGTAAATGGTTTCAAATTGAGGAAAGATAGATAATGTTGTGTATAAGTCTTTGGAGAATGAGAGTCATGTTATGCATAAGCGCGTGGCGCATACGCTTCCGAACTGGTAAGGATGGTAAGTAGATTGCCGAGTACAGAAAAAAGAGTAAGAAGTGGTGCTGGAGAAACTTAAGAAGGGAGATATACTTTAATCCGTATCTCTCTATGTCTTTGGGTCCTCGCAAATAATCCTTGCTTCTCACACATCATGGATCAATGCAATGCCTCTGTTCTTTAAACTTCTCATTTCTTTGTTTCTGATGATACATTCAACCCTACCGGGCTTGACCTTCCCATTCTTGAACCATTCATTCTTCCTTCATACATTTATGTACCTGAGAGCTTGTGTACCAAATCTCCTCTTGTCTTGTCTTGTCTTGTCTTGTCTTGTCTTGTCTTGTCTTGTCTTGTCTTGTCTTGTCTTGTCTTGTCT
>WNWU01000063.1:313511-323797 GCA_012654045.1 Ptyas mucosa | reverse complement strand
TATCCTATCCTATCCTATCCTATCCTATCCTATCCTATCCTATCCTACCTTACCCTACCCTACCCTACCCTATTTCTACTCCACTTCTGTTCTGTTCCATTCCATTCCATTCCCCTCCCCTCTACCCTACCCTACTCTATTTCTACTCTACTTCTGTTCTGTTCTGTTCTGTTCTATTATTTCTATTCTGTTCTATTATTTCTATTCTATTCTATTATTTCTACTCTACTCTACTCTACTCTACTCTACTCTACTCTACTCTACTCTACTCTACTCTACTCTACTCTACACTACTCTACACTACACTACACTACACTACACTACACTACACTACACTATTCTAAAAGCCCCTTCTTGTTGCATTTTATTTAGCCCTGTGACTTACCTCTGGAGATGCACAGATTAGAAGAATGCATGATACTTATTCCATCATCCCTAGAACTGCATATCCTGAACTATATCTTGTTTGGCCTAAGAGGAAAATCAAGACTAAATGTGAATAACTTAGTTAGTGAAACCTGATGAGTTGGAGAGCTACACATGAGGGCCTTTCAAGAGATGCTGGAAACTTTTATTGCCAGCCATTCTTTTCTCTTCTGTTCGCAAATTACATTGTAGCTTATGGATCTTCTGCAAGCCAATTAGAAATTAGCCAGCTATGAAGATTTGGCTATCTCCCCTTGGCCTTTTATGAGCTCTGCTATATTAAAAAAAAAAAAAGAAGAAGAAGAACTTCAAAGAGATCATACCGATTTCATTTCAGCTAACTGACACGCTGATCAATCTGGCAGATCTTTCAAATTGCAGAGTTTTCATCAAGGACATTTGTTGATGTCCATATGGCAACGTCTGATTTGAGTATTGAAATCTCATTAAGGAAGAAGGAAAAAGAGAGAGAGGAGATGGCATGGTTTCAAAGGCAGAGTTTCCCAAAACATTGCAATAATTTTATCCAGGAGGTTTCTAACACTTTAGAAAGCTTAGACTTGTTAAAAGATTTTGTGAATTTAAAATATTAAGGATTAGAAATGGTGGGGACCTTGAGATATACTCCCATGATGGATTGAATATTGTGAATAATTGGCGTTATTGGCAATTCTATACATTTGGAATATTGGTGTTATTTTGGAATAATGAGTGATTTTTAAAATATTGAATGGCAACATTAATAGATTAACAGAGTTGGAAGGGACCTTATAGGTCATCTGGTCCAACCCCCAGCTCAAGCAGGAGACCCTACACCATTTCTGACAAATGGCAGTCCAATCTTTTCTTGAAAGTCTCAAGTGATGAAGCTCCCACAACTTCCGAAGGCAACTTCTGTTTCATTGGTTGATTGTTCTCGCTGTCAGAAAGTTCCTCCACATTTCTAGGTTGAATCTCTCCTCTCATTTATTAAGGGATAATAAACACAGGGTGCGAAGAAAAGTTATTTATGCTTAAATGAACTAAAGGGAAAATGTAAAAGGATTATGAAATGAGACTAGTATTGTTTGAAGTTGGAAGATTAGAATTTCACATGCTATTTATATTATTATTGTTAATAGTGTATAAAAAAGACCTGTCCCAATCAATGAACCGTCCACAAAATATGTATGTTTATATTGGAAAAAAAAAACTTAATACAAAAAAAAAAGAAAAGAAAAGAAAAGAAAGAAAGCTTAGACTTTCCCTGAATAAAAGCTACAGTATATGCGAATTCTTTTTCTTTTTCACCATACTGTCCCCTCATTCCCTGCTTTAAACATCTATTTTATAATTAAACGATTACAATTTCACACATTTATGTGTTAATGAACGTTCTTTTATTTAATTGAGAGCCATGAATTTCACTTGGAAGTATTTTAATGGAGAAATACGGAGCAAATTTGTTGAGCAAGGCATGACTCTGAGATTTAAAACTGGACCAAGCTGTGCAAGAAATCCCAAATGGCAACGTGGAGTTTATGTGCATTGAATCTTCCCTTTAATTTTTCCCCTGCTTATTTTTAATCTGTTGCTGTGTTCTGATTGGGAATGAATTAAAAGAAAAAAAGGAAACTGTAGAATTAAAAGTAACAGATAGCGAGATATATTCTCAACAACGTAACAAAAAAAATTCGTTTTCAAGCTTAGAAAAGCTTACAGTTTAGTTAGCAGAGTTTGGCTGCAAATATTTGGAATTCCACTAGATGGCAGTGTTTTCTGTGTTTGTTGCCCTCTAGTGGTCATCCAAATTTTTGCACCTCAAATATTTTACTATTAGTTTAGTTCTATTTGGATTTGAAAGGTAAAGAGATCTCTGTATTTTGAACTTCTGAAAATAATGCCTTTATTTCACCTCTAAAATTGACCTAGTTGGAACCAATCTTTTCCCTACCAAAAATCTAGGGAGGGGTAGAAGGTGTGTGTGTGTGAGAGAGAGAGAGAGTGAGAGAGAAGCGGGGAGGAGGGGGAGAGAGAGAGAGAGAAGAGAGAAGAAAGAGAGAGGAGAGAAGAGAGAGAGAAGAGAGACACACACAAATCAATAGACATAAAAAATCTTCTTATAAAATATACTGTATACTACTTAAAATTCAGTACAAAAGAAAGATGATGTTTAAAATACATCTTACATTGTTTTGTATTAAGTGTTATCTCTTCCATGCACCAAAGAACCAAGGTTTTGTAATTTGCCATTGTGCTGAGATTACATGCCATTACTCAGCCACGTGCATTAGGAAAAGATAAGTACAAATACTCTCCATATTATAGAGCATTCAAATTGTTTCTATTGTTTTCTCTCTAAAAATGTTTGAGTAGGTTTGGCAGCAAAAAAATAAACTAAAAAGGAATTTTTTCCCCCTGATTCCTATGTTTGAATATGATCACAGTAAATTTGATATGGACCAGAAGAGATAGGTTTCTTTTGAATCAAGCTTGAATCTAGTTTATCTTTTTTTTTTCTCTTTGAAATCACTCTCATTTATGGCTTGGTTTCCTTTCTTCTTCCCACTCTAGTCTACTTCCCTGAAATTTTCTGACGCTTCCAATCTAAGAAAAACCAGGTCCAATCCAGCTTAGTTTTCTGAGGTTCAGCAAAAATCGTATGCACATTTCTGAACAATTACTAAATTTACTAAATACCACCATGGTCCGATGTGAAAAAAGTTGTAATTTTGAATATTAAGAAGTCTCTGCTGAACTGTGAGGTAAATGTGAAATATTTCTATTCACTTTTAGAATGGTCAAAGAGAGACTGGCCAAACCAGAGGGAGGAGTCAAGTGAGGAAATAGTCTGGAATCCTTATGTAGGCACAAGCTGGCAAGATCCGACTCCCCCCCCACCTTCCTTGAATGCTTTCAATGTCATTAAACCTTATCTAGTTTGGTCAAATACAGTCTACCAGTCTGGAAAGACTCCCTGTAAAATAGGCATGAGCAATAAAGTAGCTAACTGAACCTTTTCATATGTGGATTTGGGTGTTTGCAGTGAACAGGAGTTCTCTTCCTCTATTCCCCCGACCTTGCAATGTGAATCTAAGTGGGATTGACTAGAGGCAAATTCAACAATGTCTTAAGTATGTACAAGTTCAATACTTTGTAGGATGCTAGGTCTTATTGTCCCTAAAGAAGATCTCCTCCTCCTCCTCTCCCCCTCCTCCTCCTCTTCCACAAACCCCATTCCCTTCTAGCACTGATGATGTTATTTAGCTTGGTAATGAAACATCTGCAAGAAAACAATCAAGCTCAGAGAGCACCAAGGACCTCTTATTTCAACCCTGACCTCCTCCTTCTTCCTTCTTCCTTCTCCCCCTCCCCTCCTCCTCCTCCACTTCTTCCCACCTCCTCTTCCTCCCCCTCCCCCTCCTCTTCTTCCAAAAACAACATTCCAGTCCCAAAGATCTTGTATTTTCCTGCCAGAGAGTATGAACGCTTATATCTCAGGTTTCTATTCCTTATTGAGTCTGCAGATAACCTAACGCACTAGCCTAATTTGACTCCAGAATATGCTACAACAAGATAGTGCATCAAAGGATCACTGTAGCTCTTATCTCTGGCTTTCATAGGCTTATGTCTATCTCCTTTCTTAGAGATTTTGACCTCTAATAAGAGTGCTTTAATTGTTATCAAAATATCATAGGGAAACAGCACATAATTGGAGTAATTGAAGCTGAGTCATGTTCTGAATTATCTGTCATTTTAAAATAAGGGAGGTTTAATCCAGGGTACATTTTAATATTACATTTAATGCTATTTTTTTGTGCTAGCATGTGTTAACAAAGGCTAACTATACTTATTCAGTTTCTTCTTTGAATAAATTATATGTGTAGCATAATAAAGTTTAGTACACATTTTTTTAAATAATTCAATTACTTATTTTCTGTTATAACTCCACCCCGCCACACACAATTTGTATATTTCAAATATAGAGAGTTACCCATGTTGAATACTTTCTTGAGTCTGTGTTAATTTTACTACATGGTTACTACATGGTTAGTTCTCTATAATTTTTATGACCACAGTATTGAAGTAGTTTGCCACTATCTTCCAGAAGTTTGGATTTCATCTTCCTAATCAAACCTACAGTTGTGACATTCCCTCATTTTCTCCAAACTTCTAAGTTTAGATACTACCAGCTTCTTAGGAAACAAACGTATACTCTAACTAGAGCTCCATTTTCACAAAGGTATTGAAAAGTGTGGAACTTGTAGGCGAACAACCTCAGTGAATGCATAGATGTTCCCAGGGGTGGGCTTCAAAAAACTCTGCCCGGTTGCTGGGTGGGTGTGGCCATGACGGGTGTGGCTAGTTGGCCTCCTGCACCACGGTGGGGGGCATTTTTGCCCTCCTCAGGCTCCAGAGGTTCTCATTGAGCCTCCGGGAGGGAAAAAACAGCCTCCCAGGCTCCAGACGCCCTCTGGAGGCTGAAAACGGGCCCATTTCTGGCCTTCCCAAACTTCCAGTAGGCCCACGCCTCCGGGCACACCCTGCACTTACCTGCATCCAAAATGGGCCGCGTGGGGACTCCTGGGAGAGATGGGCGGGGGAGGGCCAGCCAGGAGTGGGATTTGGGGGTTCTCCGGACTGCACAGAATGTTATCTAGAGGTTCTGCTGAACCCCTGCGAACCGCCAGTAGCCCACACCTGGATGTTTCCTGTTTTCCTGGTTAGTTCTATCCAACCAATATGATGATTGGTTCTATGCAACCAGTATCTAAAGATTTTCCTTAATGCATGGATATTTGCATGGATATATACAATAGGTAATCCTCAACTTCTGAACGTAATTGAGCCCAGAACTACAGTTATAAGTCATTGTGGTCGTAAGCTGAGGCACTAATGTGACCAGAAGTAATGTTACTGGTCCTTAAGACAACCCATTCAGTTGAATAAATGTTTGGTTACTATGAGAATAGACTACTAGACCAGATGGGCCTGGATGCTTGATCCAGCAGGACATTGCTTATATCCTCATGTTCTCATGACTTGGAGGGAAGAACATATCCAAGACCTGCCCTGTGGAACACCTTGCCTCCCAGGAGGGAGGTCCCTAACCCTCCTAACCTCCTATAAGACCCTAAAAACCTGGTTCGGCCAGTTAGCTTGGGGCTCCAATTGGGGAGCATCACAGTGAAGGTGGTTGATCGATTAACACCAGATCCCATCATCCTTCCTCCTGCTCTTGCCCTCCCCATCCGTTCAATTGGCTGTAGTGTTTGAATTTTGTATTAAATTATTTAAGTTTTTAGTTTATATAGTTTTTTTAATCTTTTATGACTGTAAGCCTCCCAGAGGTACCTTGAGGTAAGATGTTTGGCTTATAAATTTTATAAATAAAAAATAAAGAAAAAAGAAAAAAGCCAAAGAAAGAAAGAAAGAAAAGAAAGAGAGACGGGCAAAGGGAATCAAATACTCTTTAGATATTAACTTCAGATCTTCTGAACTTTAGAAAGAAGAAAGAAAGAAGAAAAAAGGGGGAGAGAGAGAAAGAAAGAGAAAGAAAGAGAAAGAAAGAAAGAAAGAAAGAGAAAGAAAGAAAGAAAGAAAGAAAGAAAGAAAGAAAGAAAGAAAGAAAGAAAGAAAGAAAAAGAAAGAAGGAAGGAAGGAAGGAAGGAAGGAAGGAAGGAAGGAAGGAAGGGAGGAAGAGACAGGCAAAGGGAATCAAATAACCTTTAGATATTAACTTCAGATCTTCTGAACTTTAGAAAAAAGAAAGAAAGAAGAAAAAGGGGGAGAGAGAGAAAGAGAAAGAGAGAGAGAGAGAGTGAGTGTGTGAGAGAGAGAGACAGGCAAAAGGAATCAAATACCCTTTAGATATTAACTTCAGATCTTCTGAATTTTATCTTCCATATTTTTTTTACCATAACAATGATGTCCAAAACATCTAGAGAGCTTTAGATTGTCAAATTCTGATTTCGAGTTTAGATTGTCCTCAGCTCAAAACAGATTGGATTTAAACTGCACCAACTGGACCAAATCTCTTAAGGTTGATTCAGGAATTATTGGCCACGGTTTCCCTAACCTTTTCATATTCCTGCAGTCCATGATTTAAAGGAGTACTAGTCACAAGACAATATAATATTACAAAATCATGTTTGCTGCAAAAAGAATATGTCTCCCTTTCAACAGTTTCCTCCAACCATTATTCTTTTATTGAATTAGTTCCTTTAAAACTATAATTGTATTTGATAAAATGTAATTGCTTTACATTTATCAAAATAAAATCACCAGCTGCTTATTACTAATCACAGACACCAGAATTAGGGATAATCCCAGAAAATGAGGTATATATTTAGATTGCCTGCCTTCTTTAGTAAAATTAAAGATAAAGGCAGTTTAAATTGTACATTATTTCTCAGTTCAGCTAATTTGAAACTTCCTAATCCAATCCAATTCAAATGACTTAATCCAGTACTAATCCTATTCATATATATTCACAAAATGCTATATATTTTTGAATAGCCGTCATCATAATATTAGGATTGGAATTCATCCCTACACATATTTATGTTTGTAGCGGTCACCATATTAAAAGTAGAAATGTTGGGAATATTCTTGGATCTATTTTTATTTATTTATGGTATATATTTATCTCCCACCTTTATTATTTTTGCAAATAAATCAAGGGGGCAAATCTATCCAATTCACCTTCCTCTTTCTATTTTCTCCACAACAGCCACTTTGTGAGGTCAGTTGGGCTAAGAGATAGTGACTGGCCTTATGGCCCAAGGTCACCCAGCTAGCTTATATGCAAACGGACTTAATGTATACTTAATAGAATAAAAGAATAACAGAGTTGGAAGGGACCTTTGAGATTTTCTAGTCCAACCCCCTGCTGAGGCAATAGCAATATAGCAGTAGCCCTTAGACTTATATACCGCTTCACAGTGCTTTACAGCCCTCTCTAAGCGGTTTATAGAGTCAGCCTCTTGCCCCCAACAATCTGGGTCCTCATTTTACCCACCTCGGAAGGATGGAAGGCTGAGTCAACCTTGAGCTCGTCAGAATCGAACTGCTGACAGTGGGCAGAATTAGCCTGCAATACTGCAATCTAACAGGAAGGAAGGAAGGAAGGAAGGAAGGAAGGAAGGAAGGAAGGAAGGAAGGAAGGAAGGAAGGCAATAGACTTATATACCGCTTCATAGTGCTTTTACAGCCCTCTCTAAGCGCTTTACAGAGTCAGCCTCTTGCCCCCAACAATCTGGGTCCTCATTTTACCCACCTCGGAAGGATGGAAGGTTGAGTCAACCTTGAGCCTGGTGAGATTTAAACTGCCAAATTGCAGGCAGCCAGCAGTCAGCAGAAGTAGCCTGCAGTACTGCACTCTAACCACTACACCACTCTGGCTCACCGAGGCAGGAAACCCTATACCATTGCAGACAAATAGTTGTCCAATCTCTTCTTAAAAACCTCCACTGTTGGAGCACTCACAATTTCTGGAGGCAAGTCGTTCCACTGATGAATTGTTCTGTCTGTCAGGAAATTTCTCCTTAGATCTAAGTTGCTTCCCTCCTTGATTGGTTTTCACCCATTGTTTCTTGTCCTGCCCCACTCAGGTGCTTTGGAGAATAGGTTGACTCCCTTTTCTTTGTGGCAGCCCCTGAGATATTGGAATACTGCTATCATGTCACCCCTAGTCCTTCTTTTCATTAAACTAGACCTACCCAATTCCTGCAACCGTTCTTTAGATGTTTTAGCCTCCTAATCATTCTTTGTTGTTTTTCTCTATACTCTTTGTAGAATCTCAACATCTTTTTTTTTACATCGTGGCAACCAAAACTGGATGCAGTATTCCAAGTGTGGCCTTACCAAGACATTATAAAGTGGTATTAACACTTCACGTGATCTTGATTCTATCCCTCTGTTAGGTCTGTGTTGGCTTTTTTGGCAGCTTGGATTATTATCCCAACATAAATACCTCAGTAGTTTGTGAGGCCTGATTCCAAAAATTGTGGATGAAACAAATAACGCAAATTATTATTTTTTAAAAAAATCACTTTTGAGGGGAAAAAAATGTATACGTATTCCAGGTGGAAGAATAGGTCGTATTTCTGATATTTCCAAATACAATCTGAAGATTTCTTTTGTTTTTAAGACAGCTGGACCTACCTTAAAAATTAATTATATTCCCAGATCCTAATAAAAGAACACACAGGGGTCAGAAACATGCCAGCCTTCAGGTATCTGAACTAAACCTTGACTGCTAATGAAAGACATAAAACGATTGTCTTGAAAGATAGAGCAAACCTCCTATCGCTCCCTGGTGCATTGTTATTTGACTTCTATTTTCTTAAAATGAGACTCACAGTAGGGTGTAATGCATCTGGAGGTCATTAAAATGAAACGTTGTAATTTCCGAGTACAGAGAAGGTAACAAGATTGACTTTGTTATGTGCAAAGTGGGCAGCGTAATTGCCCAGTTACTACAGATGGATTTCGAAAAAGTCAAGAACGTTGTGTAGAAGATAAACGATGGGTTATCAAGCCATCCAACATACAAAAAAGAAGGATTGCGAAGCACAGGGGCAGTTGTGCCTTTTGAACTGTGGTGTTTCTGGATGATCTGTAGCACTATTAGCACAACTCGGTGTGTGTTGCTTGGCTGAGATATTGGTATCCGATAGATAACATTTGTGTTCTATCTGGGGAAAAACAACAACCCGTATTCACTTTTCCGCTCAGTGATAAAACTCAGTCTGTAAAGGTGATTCATGACGTATACTACAAACCAGATCCAACTTGGATTGTGTCTTCCTACTCTACTGAAACTACGGAATACCTGTGTGTTCTGACCCAGCTCCACAAACATGACAAACCCTCTGACGTGAACTTAAAAGATTCCTTTATTAGGAATGCCGGCAGCCCTGGCAAAAAATTTCTCTCGCAGGCTGGCAAGTTCATCCAGCTGGAAGATGAATAGTTGTCTGTCACATCGCCATCCCTTGCCTTTTATCCCCAGAGCTAGGGTGGGGCCTCACTAGCAGCAGTGCCTCTCCCTTCTCCAGTATCAGCCCATGGATTTCCACTGCTCTCCTCTCCTCTGCCTTCTGCGCAGCCACACGTCAGGCACTGGACCCAGCTGTTTCTCCTTTTCCTCATCAGCCACCTCCAGACCTGGGGGCTGTTGACTCTCCATCTGATGGCTGATGGATGGCCCAGGCTCTGCCTCTGTATCTCTCTCTCTCTGCCAGCTCCATTCCCTCTTCCCCCTCGGAGCGCCCAGGTTGCCCTGATGCTGACCCTGACTCCCACTCCTCCTCCTCCTCTGATTTGGCTGCTGGAGGGACTGGCTGCTGACACAACAATGTGTTTAATATTTACAGAACCCTCACATCCTGGACATAAACTGTTTCAATTCCTACCCTCAAAACAACGCTATAGAGCACTGCACCACCAGAATAACTAGACACAAGAACAGTTTTTTCCCAAATGTCATCACTCTGCTAAACAAATAGTTCCCTCAACACTGTCAAAATATTTACTAAAGCTGCACTACTATTAATCTTCTCATCATTCCCATCACCCATCTCCTTCCACTTATGACTGTAGGACTATAATTTTGTTGCTTGTATCCTTACGATTTATATTGATATTGTTTCCTGATTGCTTATTTGTACCCTATGACTATCATTAAGTGTTGTACCTTATGATTCTTGATGAACATATCTTTTATTTTATGTACACTGAGAGAATATGCACCAAAGACAAATTCCTTGTGCGTCTAATCACACCTGGCCAATAAAAAATTCTATTCTATTCTATTCTATTCTATTCTATTCTATTCTATTCTATTCTATTCTATTCTATTCTATTCTATTCTATTC
>WNWU01000063.1:279141-294832 GCA_012654045.1 Ptyas mucosa | reverse complement strand
AGATAGATAGATAGATAGATAGATAGATAGATAGATAGATAGATAGATAGAAAGATATAGATAATATATATCTATATCTATATATCTCATATATATATATACATGATATAGATAGAGATAGATAGAAAGATAGAAAGATATAGATATTATATATATATATACACACACACAAACATATATATGATATAGATAGAGATTGAAAGATAGAGAGATAAAGAGATGATAGATAGATAGAGATAGAGATATAGAGATATAGAGATAGAGATAGATAGAGATAGATAGATGATATAGATAAATAGATAGAAAGATATAGATACACACACACACATATATGTGATAGATAGGTAGATAGATAGATAGATAGATAGATAGATAGATAGATAGATAGATAGAGAGAGAGATAGAGATAGAGATAGATGGATGGATGATATAGATATAGATGATATAGACATAGCTATATAGCTATATAGATAGAGAGAGATAGACAGATAGACAGACAGACAGAACGACACAAACACAGACCCAGACACAGATACAGATATATATCGCAAGTATTTCATTAGGTGGCAAGGTTCTTCTTAATCTTTGATATGCCAATGAATTTTTTAAACAATCTTCTCTTTTTTTACTTTTTTCTTTTGATCTCTCCAATTATGACATTGTCCTCTTCCTCTGCCCTGGTCCCACACATCTTTGGATGTATTTAAGGATAATTAAAACTTGCTATTAAATTAGCTATTTAATAACTCGGATTAGTTGGTGGAAGAAGTTGGGAGTAGATGTTGAGAATTATTTCCTTCCCATTCAATCAATCACAAAAGGTTAAGAAGGAGTATTATTAAGGTCGCTCCAATGTAAGACTCTCTATAAATTATTTTTTCTTTTGCAAGAATCTGAGTGGTTGTTTTTTTTTTTTTTCATTGCTGCAGAAGGGAGTGATCTTAGAAATGGAGAGAGAGAAGGAAGGAGGGAGGGAGGCGAAAAGAAAGAGAGAAAGAGAACAAAGCTGCTCGTTTTCTTCCCATATTTTTTTTCTTTTATCTCTTTATGAATAAAAACCTAACCCACTTATAGAACTAAAAGGAAAACTCATCCAGATAGACCAATTTCCTTCCTCTTGCAGTCCATTCAATCAGCTCCTTAACTCTTTGGAACTCAAGGACCGTTTCTTCACTTATAAAGAGAACTTGAAACCTCATCATTTATTTTAATTTATTTTTTAAAGAAAAAGGTGGAGGGAGAGAGTAAAACGATACCGTAGATTAAAAGTCCAACCAGAAGGCCAAAAATAGGAGGTGCCTTTAGTGCTTTGTGGGCTAAGATGTACAGCAGTGGCCAAAATTGTGGGGAAATTTTGGGAAAAGTCCATTTTTGAGATTTGATAGCTAATAACACCACTTTGTGTGTGTGTGGGGGGGGGGATTTCAAGTTAATCCTATTCCACTGCTGGAATGGCCCAAGACTAGCCCAGACCTTAACCCAATTGAAAATCTATGGAGCTGACTAAAGAAACTTGTTAGTTAGAAGTGACCCAGCAATAAAACCCAGTTAATAGAAGCAATCCTTCAATCTTGGTTTCCCATTATAACAGCTGCAGAACTAAAAGGCTTGGTTCACTCCAGACGTTGTAAGGCCGTAATTCATGCTAAAGGTTACCCAACTAAGTATTAACTGACGTGGTAATAATTTTTGTATATCTCATTTTTTCTATGTGTTTCACTTTTCTTCTTCTTTACACTGTAACTGCTATTCTCATAACAAATCCTTCATAAAAGTTATTGCATTACATTAAATTATTAATTTAAATTATCTTTCCATTGATATATAATTTTATGGTGCTACTCCAAGAAAAAGTGGTGTTATTGGCTAGTTTTAGAAAATACACTTTTCCCAAAAGGTTTCCACAATTTTGGCTACTTCTGTATCTCTTTCCACTCTAAGTCGGGATGGTTATCCCTAAAGCCCGAGTACCAAACCGTCGGGATGAAGGGAAGGGAAGAAAACAAAGAAAGACACAAGCTGCTTAGCAATTTAGTTTTATCTCAGAAGAAAAGAGCTTTTGAGCATTGCCCCCACCTTTTGTTGACCATCTGTCTTCATGAGATCCCCAACGGAGAAGACACTCGCTTGGGCAAAGACGAACAGAAGGGCACAGCCATCTCAACGAGGGAAGGAGGGACGCCCAAAGCCACACTAATCACCATCAGTTAAAATTCATCTGTCCAAAAGGAGCTGCCTTTTGAGCATGGACAGATGCTTCAATTATGCGCGTAGCACCACCAGTTAGGCAGCAAAGGGAGAGCGGATGAGACAGAATCTTATTATTTTTCTTTTTACATCGTCTTTAGCTTTTAGGAAACTTCCGTCTCCATCAACTTTCATTGGCTTTGACAAGTGGGGCTGAGCCGAACATATTTTACAATGTGTCATCAGAGGCGGTTACATCCAAAAGCTATTCAGAGTTAATATTCATTAATTAAGATTACTCTACAGAAGAAAAAAACAACAACAGTTGATCGAGGAAGATCAGACTTAGTGGCATGGTCTCTTGGTGCAGTGCATTATCTTCAGTCTTTGGAGTGACGTTTCGTGGTAGAGCATCCCCATGTTTCACCTCTTTATTACATGGCCTGTTTGAACCACGATTCATTTTTGAGAAACAAATTTCAGCAAACACTTGAAAAGAAAATTTACCGGAGATTCTTAGCTGCCTGGAATTTTACTGCTATTTCCAAATAGCAGATGTCCAAATAGACATCTGATTTCATTTGAATTATGAAAATTTGGGAAGTTTGTTGTTGTTGTTAGTTGTGAAGTCGTGTCTGATGCATCGTGACCCCATTGTTCCTTCAGGCCTTTCTGTCCTCTGCCATCCTCTGGAGACCGTTTAAGCTAGTAGTGGGTTTCAAAACCCATCACTACCGGTTTCCTTGTGGGTGCGCTCATGTGCAATGCTTCTGCACATGAGCAGAAGCATCCGGATGGGTGGGCGGAGCCTCCCACCGCCACCGCTACTGGTTCGCCCAACCTGGGATGAACCGGTAGCAACTCACCACTGATTTAAGCTCACGCCTACTGCTTCAGTGACTCCATCCAGCCACCTCATTCTCTGCTGGCCCCTTCTTTTACCCTCAATTGTTCCCAGCATTAGGTTCTTCTCCAGTGAGTCCTTTCTTCTCATTAGGCGGCCAAAGTATTTGAGTTTCCTCTTCAGGATCTGGCCTTCTAAAGAGCAGTCAGGGTTGATCTCCTCTAGGACTGACCGGTTGGATCGCCTTGCAGTCCAAGGGACTTGCAGGAGTCTTCTCCAGCACCAGAGTTCAAAGGCCTCAATTCTTTGGTGCTCAGCCTTCCTTATGGTCCAACTTTCACAGCCATACATTGCAACTGGGGACACCATAGCCTTGACTGTACGCCCTTTTTTTGGCAGGGTGATATCTCTGCTTTTTAGTATGCTGTCTAACTCTGCCATAACTTTCCTCTCCAGGAGCAAGTGTCTTTTAATTTCTTTACTGTAGTCCCCATCTGTGGTGATCTTGGGATCTTGGGAAGTTAAGATAGAAAATGAGAATCTTTTTGTTCCTTTTTTTCTTTTGAATGCTACTCTTCATTGCCATGACTAATTAAATCTCAGGAAGCCATGAGTTTTTGACCAGTGGTTTATGTTCAGTTTCCACTGAGCTATTTGTTTTGCAACCTCACTCTTTTAAAGAACATTATTAACATAATTCAATATTGTGGGCCTCTGTAACTTTTTCCTCAAGCTTCTTCTTCTTTTTTGGGGGGTGGAATATCTGCTTAATGTATCACAGGGGACAAAATTTGTTAATAAAAGAAATGGAGAAATATATAGGTAATATTGATGCAGCAGCTGATTTTAGATCAAGCAATTCTTTCATTAGAGGCTGTGTAACTGCTCGCGTAGAGTTTACTCTTTTTTTAATACATATTTTTGCATTTTGCACATGTTTGCCACTGTGAGTTATTTGTAAAAATAATAATAAAGGTGGGAGCTAGCTAGCTAGCAAACAAGCTAGAGAGCTAGCAAGATAGATAGATAGATAGATAGATAGATAGATAGATAGATAGATAGATAGATAGATACTGTGTTTCCCCAAAAATAAGACCCTGTCTTATATTTTTTGGGACCCCAAAATAAGCACTTGGCCTTATTTTTGGGGAGGTCTTATTATTTTGGGGTGCTTGGAGCAAGATGGGGCTCCTTTTGCCGTCTTACCTGACTTCCAGCTGTGCATTTAAATATTTTTGGGGAGGGCTTATTTTGGGAGGGAGGCTTATTTTAGCGCTTGCACTCAAAAGCCCAATTGGGCTTATTATCAGGGGATGCCTTATTTTCGGGGAAACAGGGTATGTATGTGCATGTATATATACTGTATATATGATAGAAAGATAGATAGATAGATAGATAGATAGATAGATAGATAGATAGATAGATAGATAGATATGATAGATTGATTAGAATAGAATAGAATAGAATAGAATAGAATAGAATAGAATAGAATAGAATAGAATAGAATAGAATAGAATAGAATAGAATAGAATAGAATAAAATAGAATAGAATAGAATAGAATAGAATAATAATGATAGCTAGATATACAGATAAATAGAGGATAGATAGATGACAAATAGACGATAGATATAGATGATAGATTGATAGATATAGATAGATAGAATAATAGATAGATAGATTAGATAGATAGATAGACAGACAGACGGACGGATGGATGGATGGATGGATGGATGGATGGCAGGCAGGCAGGCAGGCAGGCAGAAATTCTCATATGCGTATATGAGCTTGTGAAAATTATGGATGTCAGGCAATATTCTTAATTCTTTCTCATGTAGGTTTGAGTGTGTATTCCTTACAAAAATCTGGACAAAAAGGAGAACCTAAGATAGTAATGCATTAACAGCTCCAGATACAAGCTGCTTAGTCTTACCCTTCTGTTTCCTAAGCATGCCATCCAGAGGCAAAAGAACAATCCAGTCCAGCCCAGTAACGATACTGGAGTCCATAGATCCAATAAGAAAGAAAACGGGTGAGGCTCACCTCCCGTCTTCCACCATAGAGACAGCATGAACCAGGAGTAATAGATGGATAGCTTCTAGCTATCCTTCATCGAAGAATATCTCAACACAATAACAAGACAGGCTGTCTCCCAGACTCTTAAAAGATTCAATCCAATCACTCTCTAGAGCACGGTGATAATGGAAATAACTCCCTGAAACAAGTCCCCTGCATCTCCCACAATGCCATTATTCAACATTTCCATGATGACTGCTTATTGTCAACAGAAACTCTGATCTTTATATTTCAAGCTAAATGGTGCTGCAGCCAAGGTGGATCCCTCTTTGATTACACTTCCTTCACGATACTCGGGAGGCTTGGACGCAGAACACAGAATGCTTGGCTGTGTTGAAATGTAGAGTCCAAAGCCAATGGTTTTGTGGTGTTCTGGGCAAGGCACGAAAAATTCCTGTCTATATAAATGTTCTTCTAGAGCAGTGTTTCTCAACCTTGGTAGCTTGAAGATGGGTGGACTTCAACTCCCAGAATCCCCCAGCCAGCAGCGCTGGCTGGGGGATTCTGGGAGTTGAAGCCCACCCATCTTCAAGCTTCCAAGGTTGAGAAATACTGCTCTAGAGCATAACAATATTGTTAGATGCCAGCTGTTTTGCATGTTGCATTTGCAGTACAGCAAACTCGATTTCATTGAGGGCCACATCAGGGTTGTGTTTGGCCTTGGGGGGGCCAGGCTGGTCGTGGCTTCCTCAACATCACTCATCGCGGCTCCATTTTTGGATGTGATGGCCTCCTGCAGCTCTTTGCCAGTGAAAACGGAGCTCGGGTATGTGTGTGCATGGGCTCTGTTTTCAGCCATCATGGCCTCCTGTAGCCCTCGACCAGTGAAAACAGAGCTTGGGGAGGCCACGTACAGCCCACCAAGGCTCTGTTTTTGCTGGCAGAGGGCTGCAGGAGGCTGTTGTGGCTGAAAACAGAGCTCTGGCAGGCCGCACGCAGCCTCCCAAGCTCCGTTTTTGCTGACAGAGGCACCATGGGCTGCATCCAGCCCGCAGACCTTGAGTTTGACACCCCTGCAGTACAGTCATCTATTATGATTATAGAAAACTCGTGTTGTGCAAGGGGTTATTTTTTTCCCTACAGAGCAAAACATGCATGGTGAAAGCCATATTATGCACTGTTTACTGATGATGTTACCTAGTTTGGTAATGAAACATCTGCAAGAAAACAACCAACCTCAGAGAGCACCAAAGATCTCTCACTTCAACTGTGACCTACAAACATTATCATCTATCAAAAGCCACACTATTTCTTTTTTCAGCCAATTTGGTTAAATGACGATTTGCCAAAGATCCAAAGCCTAGATCCTTACCAGTGGTGAAATCCATTTTTTTTTACTACCGGTTCTGTGGGCATAGCTTGGTGAGCATGGTGTGGTGTGGCTTTGTGGGCATGGATTTGTGGGCATGGCAGGGGAAGGATACTACAAAATCCCCATTCCCTCCCCACTCCTGGGGGAAGGATATTGCAAAATTCCCATTCCGACCCCACTCTGGGGCCAGCCAGAGGTGGTATTTGCCAGTTCTCTGAACTCTCAAAATGTCCGCTACCAGTTTGCCAGAACCTGTCAGAACCTGCTGGATTTCACCCCTGATCCTTACTTATTTGCTTTACTAGATGCTTCCAGACTGCAGAAATTTTTGAGATGAACTCTACACCAAACATGGATGATATTCTTCTGTTTCATCTCAGGAGGGCTCTGTGATTTGAGGAACCAGGAAGAATCCCTCTGTAATTGACTTCACCCTTCTGTCTCAGGTTAAGCAACACTTTGCTTTGTGAGGCAGAAGTGTTTATGACCTTGCTTCCCAATTTAATGGAGTTTCTCACTTTTTCTCAATATTCTTGATAAAAACACGGTGGGGTGTTTCGATTTGCCTAGACTGGATGATTAGAAAGGGCTTCATAGGTCACTGAAAGCCCTGTGAATGAAGTGACAATTGTGCAATCACGGAAGTAATGGCCCTATGTACTTACACCGACCAAGTCTTCCGTATGTCACTGGTTTTATATTAACTCAAGAGATGTGAAGGATAGCTTTGTTTTGTTGTTTCTGTGCATCCAGCTCTAAGATGTCTTGTATCACTTTCCCAGAATCCTTAGTCTTTCAAAAATTATTGCGTTAAGGAACCTTTCCTTTCCTTTCCTTTCCTTTCCTTTCCTTTCCTTTCCTTTCCTTCCCTTCCCTTCCCTTCCCTTCCCTTCCCTTCCCTTCCCTTCCCTTCCCTTTCCCTTTCCTTCCCTTCCCTTTCCCTTCCCTTCCCTTCCCTTCTTTTCCTTTCCTTTCCTTTCCTTCACTGTCCTGCCCCCTCTCTCCCCACTTTTCCTCCCTTCCCTTCCCCTGCCCTTCTTTCTGTTTTCTGCTTAGTAGGGCTTTTGGGCCCCCCTAAGCAGTGTTCTTTTTTTATACAAAGTCATCTTATTGCCCCCACAATCCGGGTCCTCATTTTACCTACCTCGAAAGGATGGAAGGCTGAATCAACCTTGAGCTTGGTGAGATTCGAACTTGCAGTAATTGCAGGCAGCTGGTGCTATTTAACAGCACTTTAATCTGCTGCGCCACCAAGGATCTTGGTACATTGGCTTGAGAACTTCCACAGCTGAAGGTGGACTTGAATATCAGACTATTTTTCTAGTATTTCCTTTTTTTCCATATATGTAGCAGGTAAATGGCTCCACTTTTCAATGGTTTTGATTCCCCATCATATTTCTATAAGAAGCAGATCACCGTATAGGAACAAACTGAAATCTGAATACATTCACTTGCTATCCAGAGCATCACCATGGGTTCAACTCAGTTCTCTCCCCACCTCCCCAATTAGAAAAAAAAAGTGATGATATATGTCCATCCATCACTTATGCTGCCTTAGGCAATCTTAATTCCAACTTAAACACATAATCAGCTCTCCACTGCATTTCACCAGCTTTCAAAGAGAACTGCCTTGGGCATAACACCAATGATCTGAATGACAGAAATCTTCAATTTCTAAGAACACTGAGGTGGGACAGATCTTGACCAACCCTCAGTGTCCTGTATCTGAAATATCTAACAAAATGAAATTCAATAGTGGAAAAAAAAAACCCCAAGGTTCTACATTTAGGCAAGTAAAACCAAATGCACAGGTATAGTATAAATGAATAGTAGCGACTGTGAGAGGGATCTTGGAGTCCTAGTGGACAATTGTTTAAATATGAGCCAGCCGTGTGCTGCAGCTGTCAAAAAAAGGCAATGCAATCCTAGGCTGCATTAACAGAAGGATAGAATCAAGATCACCTGAAGTGTTAGCATCACTTTATAATGACTTGGTAAGACCACAATACTGCATCCAGTTTTGGTCGCCACGATGTAAAAAAGATATTGAGACTCTAGAAAGAGTGCAGAGAAGACCAACAAAGATAGTTAGGGGACTGGAGGCTAAAACATATAAAGAACGGTTGCTGGAACTGGGTGTGTCTAGTTTAAAGAAAAGAAGGACAAGGAGTGACATGATAGCAGTGTTCCAATATCTCAGGGGCTGCCACAAAGAAAAGGGAGTCAAGCTATTCTACAAAGCACCTGAGTGTAGGACAATAAAGTACTCATTTACAGGTAGGATTTCCTACCTGTAAATGAGTACTTTAATTTCAACCGTAATAACATTAGGGCTACCAATAGATTCAAATCCTAATCTTGTAATTCGCTCTAATCTTGATTGTAGGAAATATAACTTCTGCAACAGAGTAGTAAATGTCTGGAGCACTCTACCTGATCCTGTTGTTAGTCTCTCTAACCCCCATACCTTTTACCTTAAACAGTCTACTGTGGATCTTTCATGTTTTTAAGAGGTCCCTAAGGGGTGTATGCTTAAGTGCAGCAGTGTGCCTACCATCCCTGTCCAACTGTTCCCATTTATATGTACTCATTTTATGTGTTTATGGCTATGTTTTGCTTATTTATTTCCTTTTATTTGTGCCAAAAAAAAATTTCAGGTGTCCATGTCCATGTCTATACTGTTACTTGTTTCCTTGTATTTGTTGATAAATAAATAAATAAAGAAAGAAAGAAAGAAAGAAAGAAAGAAAGAAAGAAAGAAAGAAAGAAAGAAAGAAAGATGAAGCAATGGATGGAAACTAATGAAAGAGGGAACCAAACTAAGGAGAAATGTCTTGACAGTGACAACAATTAACTAGTCGAACACCTTGCCTCCAGAAATTATGGGTGCCCCATCACTGGAGATTTTTAAGAAGATATTTGTCTGAAATGGTACAGGGCTTCCTGCCTGGGCAGGGGATCGGACTAGATGACCTCCAAAGTCCCTTCCAACTCTGTTATTCTGTTAAGTAGGCTACATCTCCACCCCAGACCATGCCAACGATGCCGTGGAAGTGATGTCCCAGCGCCTGGAGGCTGTGCGGGTCTGGATGGGGAGAAACAGGCTTCGACTCAACCCTTCCAAGACCGAGTGGCTGTGGCTGCCGGCGTCCCGGTATAGCCAGCTGGTGCCATCGCTGATTATTGGGGGCGAATCATTGGCCCCCACGGAAAGGGCTTGCAACTTGGGCGTCCTTCTAAAGCTCTCTTTAGAAGAGCATATGACGGCCATGGCCAGGGGGGCTTTCTATCAGGTTTGCCTGATACGCCAGTTGCGTCCCTTTCTTGATCGGGACTCCTTACGCACGGTCACTCAGGCTCTCGTCACTACTCGTCTGGACTATTGTAACACTCTCTACATGGGGCTCCCCTTGGGGTGCACCCGGAGGCTCCAACTGGTGCAGAATGCGGCCGCGCAGGGGATTATGGGAGCGACAGGGCACTCCCATGTGACTCCTCTCCTACGCGAGCTGCATTGGCTCCCGGTGGACTTCTGGGTGCGCTTCAAGGTGTTGGTGATCACCTTTAAAGCGCTCTATGTCTTAGGGCCGGGGTATTTAAGGGACCGCCTTCTACTACCAATTGCCTCCCACCAGCCAGTTCGCTCCCACAGAGCGGGCCTCCTCAGGGTGCCGTCAGCCAGACAATGCCGGATGGCGACCCCCAGGGGGAGATCCTTCTCTGTGGTGGCACCTACCCTCTGGAACGATCTACCCCCAGAGATACGAGTGATCCCAGACCTCCGGACTTTTCGTCGGGCCCTGAAAACACACCTTTTTCAGTTAGCCGGGCTGGCCTGATTTTATTTGGTTTTAAAATTTGACATGGATTTTAAATTGGAATTTTAATCTATATGGGCCAAATTTTATATAATTTATTTTAAGTAATTAGTTTTAACTTTTTTGTATAATTATTTTATTATGACTGTTCACCGCCCTGAGTCCGAAAGGAGAAGGGCGGTATAAAAGTTTAATCAATCAATCAATCAATCAATCAATCAAATAAATAAATAAATAAATAAATAAATAAATAAATAAATAAATAAATATTGCAGCATGTAAGGCTGTTTCTACATTTCAGAGCATCCTGCTTTGACTTTAGGAAGTCATTGGAATGCCTCCTTCTCATGTAGACCAATTCTATTGTGGCATTGAAGGAGGATCACTTTAACAGTGCAAAAAAACCTCATCCAGACAAATTGTGGCCACCTTACACAAGATTCTTACATCATGCAGTACGTCTGTCCTCCGCTACCACATTGCCCCTGGTGCTTTGCTCTGTGATGGAATCTGGCTGCTAACTGAGTAGATCACATCTCACATGGTTATTTTGGTCTGCTTTCCATCATGTTTAAATCTCAACTTGTTGCTTAAAAAAAGAGAAGTAAAACAAGTACAAACTGAGTACCAATCCTGCCCTACTTACTCATTCATTCTCTTTGTTTGAAGAGGAGAGAAATCTACAGACAAATGTGTAATTATACCCCCCACCCCACCTTATTATAAGACAAAGTTGCAAACTGCTGATGTTTTGTCAGGATAATGATTTAAGAGCTGACCAGCTGCTACAATGTTGGGAATGAGTCAGCAAGGTTTTTGGGCTGTTATCACTTTAAGAGCCTGTAATAAGAAGAGGCCCTGTTGGGGTGTATCTCTTTCTCTCCATGTGTGCTTCCGTGCTGTAATTGCTGATTGCTGTTTGTTTGAGGTGTGCCTAAAGAACCTGTATGTATATATTCTTTGTAGATAAAACCACTATTTAAGTACAAACCTCTGTTAACTGTATTTGCTCCTGGATTGTCTCACATAGTCACACAGTGCTCACTCTGACATCTTTCCCATTCAGGAAGGCTTGTTCCATTATTTTTTCTTCTTCCTCGATATCCTTCCAGCGTGTTATTGGTTCAGGATTTTTTTTTTTAAATTTAATTTTATTATTTGGCAAAGTTCATTCAGCTTCATTCGCTTATCTAAAGAAAATGTGGCTGGGTCCTTTTCAGACAGACTCTCAATGAATTTTCTAATTAAATCCCTTCCAACAGATGACAAAAACCATTTGTTCTGTCATGTAGCCTTGGCCAAGATTTGGCTATTCTTGAACTTGCCTTCAGGCCTTCTTTGTTCATCCTACGTGGAAAGTCCATTCCACCCCATTGAACAGCATCTGCTCTTCAAAGGGATCCTACAGGCTGACGTTTCCTCTCAATGTGCTTGCTTATTAAAATACTCAGATGGGAGAGAAATGTATCAGCTGAGCAGAAATTATATTCTATCAAGAAGAAAGGAGCTGAAGGGCTGTTTCGCTCATTCGTCTGTGGGATTAGTTTATTGAGGTTGTGTATAAAATCGGAATGAATAATATTTAAGAAAAGTTACAGACATTTCATTTGAAGCTATTAAAGAATCTATCTATCTATCTATCTATCTATCTATCTATCATCTATCTATCTATCTGTCTATCTATCTATCTATCTATCTATCTATCTATCTATCTATCTATCTCATCTATCTAATTCTATATCCTCTCTCTCTCTCTCTCTCTGTCTCCCTCTCTCTCTCTCTGTGTGTATCTGTCTCTGTCTCTGTCTTTCTCTGTCTCTGTCTTTCTCTGTCTCTGTCTTTCTCTCTCTCTCTCTCTCTGTCTCTTTCTGTCTCTCTCTCTCCGTCTCTCTTTCTGTCTCTGTCTCTCTGTCTCTCTGTCTCTCTGTCTCTCTGTTTCTCTGTCTCTCTGTCTTTGTCTTTCTGTCTCTCTCTGTCTGTGTGTCTCTCTCTCTGTCTCTGTCTGTCTGTCTCTCTCCATCTCCCTTTCTCTCTCTCTCTCTCTCTCTCTGTCTCTCAAAACAAAGCAGTCCTATATAAAAAGAAAACTAAAATAATAATGAAAAATCCTATAAAATGCAATTATAAATGTAGTCTTCATCTTACAACCTATAGTTGAGCCCCAAATTTCTGTGGCTAAGTGAGACGGTTGTTCAGTGAGTTTTGTAGCACTTTATGACCTTTCTTGTTGTTACGCGAATCACTGCAGCTTTTAAGTTAGTTACATGGTTGTTAAGTGAATCTGGCTTCCCCATTGACTTTGCTTGTCAGAAGGTCACAAAACGGGATCACGTGATTCTGGGACACTGCAACCATCATAAATATGAGTCAGTTGCCAAGCATCTGATTTCTAAGCAAACGTCCGTGGGGATGCTGCAGTGTGAAAGTGTGAGTGTGTGAAAAACAGTCATAAGTCATCCTATCTTCGAACGGTCACTAAATGAACTATATTGTAAGTCGAGGATCACCTGAGAATTTGCTGAGAATAATGGTACCTTGATGCCTGTTGTTGCAATTTTATTTTTAAATAACACTTTAAACCCAGAATATAGGGTACCATACTATCCGAGTCTGCCCCTTGGCCAATTCAGAACCTGTTCAAAGGCTGAGAGTCACAAAATTTTGCTGAGCTTAATAAGCAAGTATTCTTCCAGGAATATAAAATCAACTTTGAAAAAGCGCTCCAGGCATTAGGTATCCAAAGCCCTTCAAAAATAGATTCCAGATTTTGGAAATGTAATTTACGATACATTAGCAGACTTGAAACCTTAATTTCCTGGTTCAGCACAGCAATACCACTTAACTAATAAAAAGCTGCCAGAAGTGGGAAAGAAGAAATCTTTCTTCTCTACGAACATTAGATACTTGAAATGTAAGGAAGGATGCTGCACAGATTATAAATATAGATCGCCCGACTAAAATTTTGGACTCTCTGTCGAAGGAAACAGAGAAGCAATAGAAAGCAAGCAGAAAAAGGGAACGTTTAAAATCCCTCTGTGAAATATCCATAATTGTAATTCTTCCAATACCAACTATTTAATACAGTGCAGCTGAAAACTGTTCTGATAAGGATAAGCATATTTATTTTAGATTAAACAAAAGGCAGTTCAATAAAGAATGCCAATGCAAAGAGATAAGCTTAAGTAGCAACTGTGAAAACTCTAACTAGCTAATTGTGTCCTTTATGTGTTTCTGGTTTTGCTTGTTTCTTTGCAAGCCTGAAAAAAAGAGAACAGAATAGAATAAGAATAGGATAGGATAGGATAGGATAGGATAGGATAGGATAGGATAGGATAGGATAGGATAGGATAGGATAGGATAGGATAGGATAGGATGAATAATAAAATATAGAATAGAATAGAATAGAATAGAATAGAATAGAATAGAATAGAATAGAATAGAATAGAATAGAATAGAATAGAATAGAATAGGAGCAGAGCAGAGCAGAGCAGAGCAGAGCAGAGCAGAACAGAACAGAACAGAATAGAAAATAGCAATAGCAATAGCAATAGAATAGAATAGAATAGAATAGAATAGAATAGAATAGAATAGAATAGAATAGAATAGAATAGAATAGAATAGAATAGAACAGGAGAGAACAGAACAAAATAGAATGAATAATAAAATATAAACTAGAATAGAATAGAATAACAGAGTTGGAAGGGATGCTGTACATTATCTAGTCCAAACCCCCCGCCCAAGCAGGAGATCCTACACCATTTTTGACAGATGGCAGTCCAGTCTCTTCTTGAAAGCTTCCAGTGATGAAGCTCCCACAACTTCTGAAGGCAATTTCTGTTCCCTTGGTTGATAGTTCTCACTGTCAGAAAATTCATCTTTATTTCAAGGTTGAATCTTTCCTTGATCAGTTTCCATTCATTATTCCTCATCTGGCCTTTGGGTACTTTGGAAAAGAAGTTGACCCAGAGGTGGGTTTCAGCAGGTTCTGACCAGTCCTAAAGAACTGGTAGCAGAAATTTTGAGTAGTTCGGAGAACCGGTAAATATCTCCTCTGACTGACCCTACCCCCATCTATTCTCTGTCTCCCGAGTCTGGAGGAAATAGGAATTTTGCAGTAACCTTCCTCTGCCATGCCCACCAAGCCATGCCACGCCCACCAAGCCACACCCACAGAACTGGTAGTAAAAAAAATTGAAACCCACCACTGAGTTGACCCCCCTTCTCTCGAGAAAATGATAGGTTTTTAAACTGAAAGCTATAGGATTGGAGTGGGTCACTGCTTTTTGTCACATTATTATCATCCAGTAAGATGATGCTTACATTCTGCCAGGATAGCTTTAATATTATCAAAGAAGAATGCTTGCCTATCCCAGGTCTTTAGAAAGGATTCAATAGGTGGACAAAAATGCCAAATCCAATCTAAACATCTGACTGACTGTGCAACCAATCATAACAATAACATCTGGAGCAACACTTGAACACCATTGGCATTGATATGAGCCGTGGTGGCGCAGTGGTTTGAATACAGTACTGCAAACTACTTCTGCTGACTGCCGGCTGCCAGCAGTTCGACAGTTCGATTCTCACCGGCTCAAGGTTGACTCAGCCTCCCATCCTTCTGAGGTCAGTAAAATGAGGGCCCAGATTGTTAGGGGCAAGATGCTGACTCTGTAAACCGCTTAGAGAGGGCTGTAAAAGCGCTGTGAAGTGTTATATAAGTCTAAGTGCTATTGCTATTGCCATAATCTGTAACTACTGTACTGTGCTGTAACTACTGTAACACTCTCTACATGGGGCTCCCCTTGAGGTGCACCCGGAGCTCCAAATGGTGCAGAATGCGGCCGCGCAGGGGATTATGGGAGCGACGGGGCGCTTCCATTTGACTCCTCTCCTGTGCGAGCTGCATTGGCTCCCGGTGGATTTCCGGGTGCGCTTCAAGGTGTTGGTGATCACCTTTAAAGCACTCCATGGTTTAGGGCCAGGGTATCTACGGGACCGCCTTCTACCACCAATTGCCTCCCACCGGCCAGTTCGCTCCCACAGAGAGGGCCTCCTCAGGGTGCCGTCAACCAGACAATGCCAGCTGGCGACCCCCAGGGGGAGAGCCTTCTCTGTGGTGGTGCCCACCCTCTGGAACGATCTACCCCCAGAGATACGGGTGATCCCAGACCTCCGGACTTTTCATCAGGCCCTAAAAACTCACCTTTTTCAGTTAGCCGGGCTGGCCTGATTTTATCTTGGTTTTAAAATTTGATATTGATTTTAAATCAAAATATTTAAAATTAGTGGGCCAAATTCTATTTAGTTTATTTTAAAATTATTTTAACTTTTGTGTATAAATGTTTTTATTCTGGTTGTTCACCGCCTTGAGTCCGAAAGGAGAAGGGAGGTATAAAAGTTCAAACAAATTAAAATAAAATAAAATAAAATAAAATAAAATAAAATAAAATAAAATA
>WNWU01000063.1:253377-272179 GCA_012654045.1 Ptyas mucosa | reverse complement strand
ATAGAATAGAATAGAATAGAATAGAATAGAATAGAATAGAATAGAATTTTTTACTGGCCAAATGTGTTTGGACACACAAATAATTTGTCTTGGTGCATATGCTCTCAGTTTACATAAAAGAAAAGATATGTCCATCAAGAATCATAAGGTACAACACTTAATGATAGTCATAGGGTACAAATAATCAGGAAACAATATCAATATAAATCGTATATAAATAGTAGCCCAGAATACATAAATAGAGGGGGGGAAAAATACATCAGCTTCAAGTGTAATGTTGAAAGGAGTAAAATGTGTGTTACGCTTTGCTACACTATGATGCTGCACAAGTAGGAGTTTACATCTATGGAAATGAAAGTTGACTGCCAATAATATGCAGGTCATTATAATATTTTTAACTGAAGCTCAGGCCTATTGCAGCTGCCAAGAATAAGGGCGAAATCTACCCTTAAAGGCAGTAGGAAATATTTAGCAGATTCTTCTGCTGATTATTTCCTACACATTAGGAATAAATATTATGGTGCAATTTTTTTTTTTTGGAGGGGAATGTGGTTTTAAGGTTCTTGCAGGTTCACAGTAATTGTCATGAATTAGACAGGGAAGAGCCTGAAAGATGTTCACTGTGTCACATCTTCTTTTGTGAAATGAGTGACTGCAAATGATTGCATGCTTTGAAAACATAGCTATAAAGATATGCTGGGGTCTTCAAATATCCATTAGCGTTACATAATTGACAAATCTGCTTCCCAAACTGCAGTCTATTAATAATGTGAAGTTGTGCTGATTATATTTAATACTACTGTAATCTGGGTTGCTAGACATACAATCCACCCAGACACAAATTAGTGGTCATACTTGTATCTTAGTTGGCTTCTGAAAGTGATGTGCAATTCTTCCTGCTTACTTATTAAAATATACATAAAGCCGGATGGCTGTCTCAATCAATCAATTCAGCCAAATTCATTACATACTTTGGAAAAGGCCTTTGAAAAGATATTTAAATGCTGAAATGGGTCTAAACTTACAAAGATTGGAATACAAGATTATTCCCGGAGACTCTTTTCGGAAGGAAAAAACGGGACCTTGTAGAAGCAGGCTAGGAAAAGCGTTGATGCTTTTGAGATTATACGTTGGTGTTGTGAGAAGACTCCTGAGAATCCTACGGATAACCAAACAAACAGAAGTGTCATCAACTCAAAGTTCTCACTTGAAGCGCAAATGACCAGGCTAAATTATCCTACTTCAGACACATAATGTAAAGACAGAGGTCTCTGGAAAAAGATCTAATTTTGGAAAAGGCAGAAGGCAAGAGGAGAAGAGAACAATCATCAGCTAGAGAGAGGGGAGCAGTTACAGTGGATTAGATGTAGAAACCCTCATACTTTTATGATATGTTTAGATATGACTATTAAATAAACTAAACACTATCCAAATCAAACTTTTACTAATATGAAAGACCAGGTTAGGGACAATTCATTATGGAGAAAATCTATCTACATTGTGTTGTATACGCACAAACCCACACAGACAGATGAGGGTTAAATGACTGGCACACACGGAGGTTTTGTTATCAAGGCTTGGCAGCCCGATGGGAACCGGCTGCCAAGTTCTTTACTAAACAAAGGGGGGGGGGTGTTCCTTCACCAGATAACAAACACATACACACCAGCTGGTAAAACACAATCCAAATTCCAATCCTTTCAGCCGACTGAGGCTTGGCACCAAGGAACTAGCCAGAATGAAACTGTCCGTCACAGAATCCAAACTGCCACCCCACTCCTTTATATAGCCTGTGGGGTGTGGTCCAGTGACTCAGCTAATCCCTGGCACGCCTCCTCATTTGCTGGGATCTTTTAGCATGCTGACGCTGACGTGGGTCCAGCCACAGCTTGTCTCCCTCATCACTTTCCAACCGATTGGAGACACCTGGCTCCTGGCTAATCTCCTCTCCTTCGGCCGACAGCTGAGGAATTGCCAGAGAGGAGGGGCCGGGGGAGGGAGGCCTGGCTGGCTCCTCTCCTTCATGTTCGGAGCCTTCTTCCTCCAATGCGATGGGCTCGGGGGTCGGAGCCACAACACATTGTTACTAAAAGTCAATAATGACTTAATGGCATATAATCCATCCACCCACCCACCCATCCTTCCATCCAGAGATGGGCATCACATACTGTAACAACCAGTTCGCTAGGAACAAAAAATGTGAGTGTGCACAGCATCGAAAAACCAGCAATTATATAGGACGTGATAGCACCAGAGCGGGTGGGCAGGCCCAGCTGCTGGTCGGAACTACCAGTTTGCCTGAACCGGTCTGAACCGGTCTGAACTGGCAGCATCCCAGCACTGCATCTGTCCTTCCATCTATCCATCCAGTCAGCCACCCACCCCCAAACCAGCAGCACCCATCCACCTACCCACCCACCCACCCATCCCTCAATCCCTCCATTCTCCATCCCTCCCTCCCTCTATCTATTCACCCATCCATCCATCCACCCACCCATCCAACCATCCACCCACCCACCCACCCCCACCCATCCCTCCACCCACCCACCCACCCTCCTTCCATCCATCCATCCACCCACCCATCCACCCACCCACCCACCCATCTATTCACCTACCTCCCATCCATCCATCCATCCATCCATCCATCCATCCATCATCGCACACCAGTTTTGGAAACCAGGAAGTTTGCTTGGCAAGTTCAAGTTTGCTTTATTGTAGGAGGACTTGTTCCCCTCTCTTTACTGTGCATCGTAATCTCAAAGAGGTAGAGAGGAACTCATCCAATAGCCAAGAAATGGTTGCTGAAGTGGTTCAGCCAAAGCTACATAAACTACACTCACAAAAAAGCAATGGGATATTCAGTGTGTTTCCTAAGCAAAGGGCAGATCTTTTCAAAAGATCTCACAGTACGGTATTGGCTGTCATCCAGCTGTAGAAATGGAGATTGACAGGGTGGGGGAAAAAAATCAAATTACATTCTTCTTAGAACTTAATTCTTCCTCGGGGATCAAATTTAACACACACACACACACACATACACACAATATCAACTTCCTAACAAAATTTCTCTTTCAGATTCTCTCAAGTACAGTACTTAGTTATGCCTTTTTCATTTCTTGGCTGTTGGCACTGCCTTCATCTAAGGGTTTTCACCCTGGAGGAACCTTTAAAGTCATGTTCAGGTCTCTGGGAATTCCAGCATAAAAATGGGCAAACAAAACTTCACATTATAATTCACTTCTAACTTACACAACTCATGCTTTACACTATTTCCAACAACAGCAAAGTGGCAGGCAGGCCAGCAGCTCAGCCAAGTTGTGTGAAAATTCTCACTGTCAATGTTAGCACAGCACATGAAGTTAAAACACACACACATACACCACTGTTAATTTCTTTCTTTGTTTTCAGTGATAATCTTTTGCGGAACCCCAAGTTTCTGTGAAACCTCAGTTAAGGAAGGCTGATCCAGAGATGCTCCCTAAGAACATATCCATATAGTCCCAAGGGTGATTTTTCAGGAGGCAACTGGACTTTCTTGTTTTTTTTTTCTTTTGAAGACATTTCACTTCTCATCCAAGAAGCTTCTTCAGCTTTGACAGGATAGTGGAGAACGGAAGAATTTATATTCCTTGCAGAGAGCTGGTCATTTGCACCCTTTTAGAGGATCTTTGAGGGTCTCTACAGTCTTTTAGCTATACAATTTGGGATGAACACCCTTTGAATGGTGTGGGAGTAGGAATGGATTTCCAAAAGAAAAACTGGCAGTCTACAGTCTTAGCACTATTCAGGTGACCCTGAGGACACAAATAAACCTCCAAGTGCTTCAATCACCCTCTAAAAGGGTGCAAATGACCAGCTGTCTGCAAGGAATATAAATCCTTCCATTCCCCACCATCCTGTCAGAGCTGAAGAAGCTCCTTGGATGAGAAGTGAAACATCTTCAAAAGAAAAAAACAAGGAAGCCCAGTTGCCTCCTGAAAAAGCACCTTTGGGACAACCATGACTTGGATGACTGAGACTCTCTAGAGACTTATGTCCATATAGTGCATTATGAGTGGGAAAATATAAAGCCCGACTTCATTATTGATACATTGGCTAGCAAGGGATAAATAATGCTATAAGCCATTGAACATCCAAGCATCTCATTTCATTTCAACTATCGTGGTCCACAGGGAGAAGAAAGTGAAAATCTTTCACATGTTTAGAGAGCTGAGACATGCTGTTCCACCTCACAGTCCTTCAAGAATGCTTCTCCCAGCTTCTGTCCCATTCCCTTAGAAGATCACAGCTTTACAGATTTATTCTATCATCTTCTCCTGAGAGGAAGCTCTTCTGCAAGATCTCCCAAGACACCTACTTAGTTGGGAATACTAAAGAATACATAGAAGGCTGGCTGGAGGTGGATAAACGGATTAGCGGACTAATTAATATCCTAGCTAGCTAGCCAAGCCAAGCATCTTCTTGCAAAAATAAAACTCTCTCCTCCATTATCACGTTCCCTCTCCTCTGAACCCATGCCAATCCCAGTCTGGCCACCGTGGATGCCAACAACACCCTGTCTGACTGCGCGAACAAAAGTTGCGATTCCCATAAGGAGCAAAACAGCACGTATGGTTATGGATCACATTTTGGATTTCCCACAAAGGAAGCAGATGCCAAAGTGCTGTGAAATGTAAAACAAACAAATAAAGCAAAACAGGACACCCTCGGATATCAATGCAGCATGCCAAGATAAAAGGAGGGAGAAAGAGAGGGAAGAAGGGAGGGAGGGAAGGAGTGGGGAGGGAAGGCAGGCAGGCAGGCAGGCAGGCAGGCAGGCAGGCAGGCAGGCAGGAAGGAAGGAAGGAAGGAAGGAAGGAAGGAAGGAAGGAAACTAAAATAGAACAAAGTATTCCTGCATCGCTTCAAAAATGGTTTTTTTCTGAGTCAGGTCTAGTATTTCACATTAATGTGAAAGTAGTATATCTGTTAAATCTACACAGACACAACAGAGAGAAAGATAAAGAGAGAGAGACAGAGATACAGAGACAGAGAGAGACAGAGACAGAGACACAGAGACACACACAGAGACACACACACACACAGACAGAGAGAGAGAGAGAGACAGACAGAGAGACAGAGACAGAGACAGAGAGAGACAGAGAGACAGAGACAGAGACAGAGACAGAGAGAGAGACAGAGGGGTCTATTTTATCTGGTATCGAGCTTCTTCCTGGCAGGCTGGACTGAAACACATACAAAAACATATAAGAGTATGTGAGTGCAAAAACTTCTGATTATTTGCAGAAAAGCTAAAAAGCCACTGTAAAAGAATCCCGGACCCTTCCAATGTATTAAATCCAGAATACAATCAATGTTCACATTCTTGTGCTGCTCTACATTAAGGGGGGGGGGGGGGGTTGGAAATCAATCTATACTGGGCCAAGTCAGTTGGGTCAAGCCCCATTTCTGCCACCTCCTTTAGAAACAGTCTTTTTCTCAAAGAATCACTGGTGAGTGTGAAACAGTCCTTTTCTCAAAGAACCATTGATGAATCTTCAGATCCAATCTATTGCAGCTCCCAGGCCTCACAGGAGGCCTCAATCAAATGGCTGAATTAGCACTGCAAAAGGACTCTAACCATTTCTATCCTTGGGACTCACACAGTCACTCCACACGATGAGGCCCAAGCTGGAGTATCTCAGCAGTTCTGTGTTCTGCCCCAGCTACGGACCCCAAAAAACGCAGCACACACAAAGTCTGTACAAACCTTAGTTTACTAAATTAAATCAGTCTTTTTCAAATAACAGCTGTTAATTAACTTTCTTAACAGCCTCAAAGAATCCAAAGAATAAATAATCGTAATCTTACTATGGTTGGCAAAAAGCCCAGTAGCAATTTGCAGGAAAATGATAAGAGAACTAAGATCAGGACGCAAAGGAGAGTGAACGAAGTTGTTCCCTGCAAATTGCCTCAGTCGTCGTCCTTCCTTAAATAGGCTAAGGGAGTGGCCAATTAGCCCCAAGCCTTACTCTCGAGGAGACCTCCTCCTGAGGAGCCACTCCTGCCTTTTGGCAGCTCTGCGCACCCGTGCATCAAGAAGAGGATTCTCCTCTTCTTCCTCTTCACTTATGGGAGCTTCTGGAGGTTCTGAAGGCCCTGGCTGAATCTCCGCCTCTGGGGCCATATCTTCTCCAGCCTCCTCATTGTCTGACTCGAGTGCCAGCTGCACAGGCTGCTGGTGCAGCACCGCACCAGTCTCCTTGCTGTCGGAATCAGCTACTAGCTGCACAGGCCGCTGACGGGCCACAACATTGTGTTCAGCAAATGCTCTGAATGTTCTTCACAGCAGATTTTCAGATAGTCTTGACAAATAACTTTTCTTTGAGGGGATGAATTGACACTCATTTAGGTAACAAAATAATGGTGATAAGATGTTTCTCTTTTGTGCCTTAATCCTCAATGAGTAGAATCAAGCATGAGGCCATGCCAGTGTCTGGTTAGATGAGCAGAAAGTCTTCCTTCAGGTATCTCATTTATCACTCCATCCTCCTGAGCTTCAGAGTAATCAAAAAGTTGCAACGGATCTCTGAGTAGGATGTTCTTCTGCTCCAGAGGCCCATTGGTGGCTAGTATCTCACTTGACCTGCTTGCCAGGTCTTCAGGAAATTCTTCAAGATCCTTTTGAAAAGCAACAGGATCCACTAGCAAAGACCCTTACGAAGCTGGGTCAGGTCCATGATTGATATGTTGGCCATCCTGGAGAAGATCCCCCATCCCTCTTGCTTGCAATAACTCCCCCCCCCTTTTTTTTACAACCCTGTAATCCCTTAATTCTGGGTAGAGTTGGGGCAACTGGATGGAACTGAGCATTTACTGGCTGGATGCCCTTCCTGTTGCCATTCAGAGCAATTTTTTTTCTTTGCATCCTAGGAAAGAAACATTCACCACTACCTAGGATTGAACTCTCACCCTTCCGAGTGGGAGGTGAGCGTTTTCACTACTAGGCCACCATGCCAGTTCCTCTTGTTTCCAATAACTGTCAGGGAACTGCATCACAAAATATGGGTGACTAGACGTTTTACCACAATTGAGTCAGCCTAGGATATGAAGTATGCTTCTGACAATCCTCCGATGTCATATATTAAACTCTCTATAACCATACGAATATAGATTAATTCTTAATGTTATGGAGAGTATGATACTCGCCCAGATCTATAAAAATTCCGAACATTTATCTTGAATGAAAATATAATAACTCTCTTATAGTGAATCTCTACTGTATAGAAGTGAGTGTCTACTACATAAAAAGAAATATCTTACTCATATAGGTCTTTTGCATGATAGTTATTTTCTCAGATCATCTTCTGCATGTGGGAAAAAAAAAACCCTATCTCTTTTTAGACTTCTGAATAAGTTTGGAGTTCATAAAGATTTTCACAATCTTTTATGCGCCAAAATGAAAGGGAGGTTTACCACTGAATTAATATCAGCAGGAGAAAGCTATTATAGGAGCTCTATTTCATTTTACTAGATGCTTTTGAAACAAACTTAAAGACCTGATCTTATTCTCGGTTGGAAATGACAATATCACACTCTTAAAGCGATGTGACTTTTCTTCCTCGCATTGAATCAAGTCAGAACTAAGAATTGTCAAGGGCTGCAGGAATACAAATTTGCACGCATCGAGATAAGTCTTTAAGGTAAAAGGATCCTATGGAATATTTATACGTTTGAGGATTAGAAATTCAAGCATTTGAGAGAGAGGTGTGCAGCAGAAAACATTTTCTGCTAAAATAGAGTCTAGTCGGTCAGAACAGAGGCATACAAGACATAGTCCCTTAATATTCTCCACCCTACTTGTGAGCAGATAAACTTGCGAAACCATTTACCACTTTTTTAACAGCACACCATATTTTTTGGAGTATAAGATGCACCAGAGTATAAGACACACCTTAGTTTTTGGGGAGGAAAATAAGAAATAAGCTGATTGGTGGGTGGATCGGCCTCCCGGAATAGCCCCAATCAGCTGTTCCCATATTCTGCCCCAGCTACGGACCCCAAAGAACGCAGCACACACAAAGTCTGTACAAACCTTAGTTTAATAAATTAAATCAGTCTTTTTCAAATAATGGCTGTTAATTAACTTTCTTAACAACCTACAAGAATCCAAAGAATAATAACTGAAAGCTTACTGTGGTTGGTAGAATGCCCAGAAGCAATTTTCAGGAAGCTGATAAGATAAGCAAGACAAGACAGGAAGGTATGTGAACGAAGTTGTTCCCTGCAAATTGCTTCAGTCGGCGTTCCTCCTTAAATAGGCTAAGGGAGTGGCCAATTAGCCCCAAGCCTTACTCTCGAGGAGACCTCCTCCTGAGGAGCCACTGTTGCCTTTTGGCAGCTCTGCGCACCCGTGTATTGAGAAGAGTCTCCTCCTCTTCTTCCTCTTCACTTAAGGGAGCTTCTGGAGGTTCTGAAGGTCCTGGCTGAATCCCCGCCTCTGGCACCACATCTTCTCCAGCCTCTCATTGTCTGACTCAAGTGCCAGCTGCACAGGCTGCTGGCACAGCACCACACCAGCCTCCTCGCTGTCGGAATCAGCTACTAGCTGCACAGGCCGCTGACAGGCCACAACATCCCAGAGGTGAATTTTAGCCATAGGTTCCTTGGTTGTGAGCTCTGTGCCTTGCTTGCTTTTTTTTTTTGCTTTTTTTTCTGCCTCTGAAACTTCTGAAACTCTGTTTCAGAAAAGAACTTTTTTCTTGCCTCTGAAAGCCTCCAAAACAGAGCTTCAGGAAAAAAGCCTCTGAAGCTTTGTTTGGGGGCTTCTTTTCTGAAGCTTCATTTCTGATGCTTTTTTCGGCCTCTGAAACTTCCATTTGAGAAGCTGGGTGGGGCTGCATTTGGAGTATAAGACACACCCAGATTTTCACCCTGTTGTTTGGGAGAAAAAGCTGTGTCTTATACTCCGAAAAATACGGTATTTCTGGGTTTGGGTTGGCCTTTTAAGTGCTCCAATTGCTAGGCCAACTCTCCTTAGCTTCCACATTTAGACAAGATCAGTCAGAAAAGATATTCTATATACACGGAATAAGACATGAGGACAGCAGACAGGAAGAAGATTTAAGTTCCACTGCAAGAAAAATGTAAAGTTAGGAGGATATCTACCAGGAAATTAGTCCACACATCACTGCAGGAGAGAGAAGAACAGTGGTAAGAGAAACTGTGTTCAAATCAGCCTTGGTTCAATAAAAGATTGAGTCTTATTTGAGTCTTGCTCGTTGTGAATATTGAAGAGAACAATTTGGGTGTCCCCAGAGGGTGGATTTAACCCGAGCAAGGTCTGCTGAAGGAGCTCTTTGTAACTTTAACAAAAAGAGTCATTTCTGATAAGGAAATATATGGAAGATTTCCTCGCTAACTACATCCTTTCAGGTGAGAATCAAGAAAGCAAGTATGCTTGTAGAAAAATAAAAGGCAGGAAAGAAACATCCTGACATTAGCAAAGAGCAGGCATACTGTCTTCCTTGGCAAGTAGATCAAAACATCCCCCCCCCCTCCTCGCTCCCTTCCTCTCTGTTGCTTTCTATTTCGGATCGCATATTTCTGAAGAATATTTGCACAAGGTAAGTCACTTCCAGCTCGAAATCAATTTACGGCAGGGAAATGGGAGGCTTCCAGATGAATCAAATTTTCCAATTAAAGGAAATAAAAGAGGGAGAACAAGGCCACCATGCTGTGAAGAAGCCCCAGAGAATACAATTTAAACTGGAAAAGAAGCCCCAGAGAAAGGAACAGCGAAGGCGTTGCTCTATTTCCTGGGTTTCTGTTGAAAAGTCAACGAGAAAACGCCGAAACACGTTTTCATTGAGCATGGCAAGAAAGTGCTTGCATTATTACCCCAAAAAAGCTTATCACCTGCTATTGCTCTTTGGAACTAAATTAATGACATATTTGCCTAAGGGGGAAACATATATTTAATTTCTCTCTGTCCCTTCCTTTTCCTGACTTAGAAAAAACCTAGCTCCGTGATGGTGAACTTATGGCACACATACCAGCGCATGCATCAGGGTCATTTCCAGCGCATGCATCGGGGTGGTTCTACTTACCTTTGCTACCGGTTCACAATGGGGCTGCGTGCGCGCTTCTGCGCATGCGCAGAAGCTTCCTGATGATGTCAGGGTTGGTGGGCGGAGCCTCCCACCGGTTTTACTACCGGTTCTATAGAACCAGTCCAAACTGGGGGCAACCCATCACTGGCGTGCATGTGCGCCGGCAAGCTGATCTTCACATGTGGTGGAGCCCCGGAAACCCAAAGACCAGGTGGCCGGTGTGTGCATGCACCTGGTCTTTGAGCTTCCGGGGCTCCGGTACATGTACATGCGGGCATATACATTCCAGTTTGGGCACTTGGTGCCAAAAAAGTTCACCGTCACTGGCCTAGTTGTTTCTAAGGCTGAACCCAAGACAGAGGATTATTTGGGCGAGCGACGTTTTGTCTTCTCTTTAGAGTTTTCATTCAAAATGAAATATAGTTCTAACACAATGAATTTTGAACCATTCAGGAGGTGGGGCATATTGTTGACTGAAAGGAAATAAATCCACAACTTTTGATTGAGAGGGTATGGCTTTCGAATATCAGCCAACAAGCTCCACCATTTCTGATGTACCTAATGACTGGAAGGGCCACTTTCCTCAAGGCAGTATTTTTTTTAAAAAAATAAGGCTTAAAGTTTCCCCGTAATTCAGGGTCGGCAACCGACAGCTCTGGAGCTGCATGTGGCTCTTTCATCCCTCTGCTGCAGCTCCCTGTCGCGCAAAATATGCATCACAACCATCAATGTGCGACACCTGCCGGCATGCGATTTATTGAGTTTTTCGATCCCCCGGTAGGCCAACCATGGATAAATCCAAGAAAATGTGACGTCTTACATCTCTGATGTGCAGACACTGTGTGCTGAGGTTCAGGAGCAAAAATCACATTAACCCTCCAGTACACGCAATAAAATATGCAGTGTTATCTTCATTTTAGATGTCAAAAGAGTTTTGTGGCTTCCGGTGTTTTCTTTTCTGTGGGAAATTTATTTTATTTCGAATTTTGCAATGGGTGCAAATGGCTCTTTGAGTGTTTAAGGTTACCGACTCCTGCCGTAATTCCTCATGGAGAGGTTTTGGGTCCCTCTTTCCATTAATTACTAAGGGGAAAATAAACCCTCTCTGCAAAGAACAAAGGAACATCTTAAAGCCTTATTTAGGCTTATTAAGAGCGGGACTTATTAAGCCTTATTAGTACTAAGCTTTTCTTTCCTTTTAATGTGGAAAGTCTTAATTTTTTTTTAAAAGCAAAAGACGAAAGAAGGGTTAGTCAGTGGCTGGGAGTGGGGTTGGTTCACTGCAATAAGCTCCCCCCCCCATCACCTTAATC
Organism: Ptyas mucosa; assembly: GCA_012654045.1. Taxonomy (NCBI): domain Eukaryota; kingdom Metazoa; phylum Chordata; class Lepidosauria; order Squamata; family Colubridae; genus Ptyas; species Ptyas mucosa. The sequence goes on along the minus strand of WNWU01000063.1, from coordinate 260,775 downwards.
CCACAGCCGTATTTAAGTTTTGTGGCAACTTAGGTTTCACAGACTCCAGTTTGGAAAAGGAATCGAATGAATTTGCATTCTTTTTCACATACAGAAAAGAATTCTCTGTACTAATTTTGTTTAGTAAGAGCTGTAGGGGAACAGTGGTTACAATGCGGTATTGCAGGCTAACTCTGCCTGCAGCCGGGAAGTTCAATCCTGACTGGCTCTAGGTTGACTCAGCCTTCCATCCTTCTGAGGTTGATAAAGTGGGGATCCAGATTGTCAGCGGCAATGTGCTGACTCCAGAAACCACTTAGAGAGGGCTGCAAAATCACCATGAAGTTAAGGTCAGCTGGAGGTTTATCCGTGTCATCAGGGTCACCTGAGTGGTGCAAATTCCCCACCATCCACTCAGAGCTGAAGAAGCTTCTTGGATGAGAAGTGAAATGTCTTCAAAGAAAAACCAGAAAGTCCAGTTGCCACATGAAAAAAGCACCTTTGAGACAACCACAACCTGGATGACTGAGAATCTCCATAGATCGATCACAAAAGACGATCACGTGACTTTGGGACGCATGAACGGTTTTCATGTGAATTTTGATCCCATGATCCTAGAAATGCTACAAAGATCGTAATGTCGATCTTTGAAAAATGACCATGAAAAAACGGTCATACTGTATGTCTCTTTTTCCAGTGTCGTCGTAACTTTAAACGGTCATGAAATGAATTCTTGTAAGTCGAGGACTACCTGCATGAAATAAACAAATAAAATAAAATACTGGCTAAATATTAGCTAAAATAAAGATGTTCTGTTGTGGATCAGAGACTAGGCATTCCCTCTCTCTCTCTCTCTCTCTCTCTCTCTCTCTCTCTCTCTCTCTCTCTTACTCACTCTTTCTCTCTCTCTACATCCGCCATCTCTTTACACTTGTCTTTATCATCTCAAACACATTGGTAATGAAATGTTTCCAATAGAGTTAAGAGAAGCTCATTAAAGAGCACAAATAAGTTAAGTGAGATACTAATCCCCGAAGAACTGAGTAAGTGAGTTACGTCTCAAGGGTATGCTTCCCCTTAGCTGTCTGAACTGGCTTCTACTTCACCTAATGAGATGCTTACTGATTTAAAAAATGATTCCCAACCAATTAATCAATAGCCCGAGCTCCAGTTCAGATGCTTCAAAGCTTTCAGAGATGCAAATGCCTGCAATTCCTTAAATCAGAGTCACTGGGTTTTTTTTCCTGGAGTCGTGCAGCTTCCTTCTTCCTGTTCCTAACAAGAGAAGTAATTGGTTTAGTTTAGTTTATTGTCGTTGCACCTCGTACAATGAAATTAAATGCCATCTTGAGTGTACATTATAATTATAAAAATAAAACACAAATACACATCCTTCCCATTCTATACAAGTGAAATGAAAACCGATATTGCATTAATATTGCACTATACAGTAGAATTCAATATAGTTACTGCTCTGGGATAGAAGCTGTTTTTCAGCCTATTTGCCCTTGTTTTTATTATCCTGTACCGTCTGCCAGATGGTAATAGTTCAAAAAAAGGGGTGCCCAGGATGAGATGGATCTTTAAGAATGTTTTGAACTTTCTTAAGGCAGCGGGAGCTATAAAACTCTTCCAGAGAGGGGAGAGAGCAACCAATGATCCTCTGGGCAATGATGTTGACCATCTGCCACTGTTCAATTGGCAAACCATACACAGGTGCAATAAGTTAAAATATTCTCTATGGTGCAGTAGTAAAAGGTCACCAGCAGTTTTTCATTCAGTTGTTGTTTCCTGAGAAGTCTCAGGTAGTATAATCTCTGCTGGGCCCTTTTGATCAGTGCTGCAATATGAGTGCCCCAGGTCAGGTCCTCTTTTATGATAACACCCAGAAACTTAAAACCGCCTACTTGGTCCATTTGGTCTCCATTGATAAGCAAAGGCTGGATGTCTGATCTATTCCTTCTATAGTCCACTATAAACTCCTTGGGGTTTTATTGGTGTTAAGGACCAAGTTATTGTCTCCACGCCATGAAAGCAACCGGTCCACCTCATCTCAATAGGTAGGCTCGTCCCCCACCAGAGATGAGTCCCACCACTGTTGTATCATCTGCAAATTTAGTAATCGTATTATTAGCGTGAGTGGGACTGCAGTCATGCACATAAAGAGTATAGAGTAAGGGACTCAACCCACAACCTTGTGGTGTACCAGTGTTAAGTATAAAGGCTGAAGAGATATGATTACCTAATCTGAACCTCAGACAGGAAATCCGTCATCCAAAGGCAGATTGAATACGATCCATAAGTTTAGACTCTCTATGGTGCAGCAAACATATTCTGTCTCTATGGTGCAGGGGTAGAAGGTCACAGCATTCAGTTATTGTTTCCTGAGAAGTCTCAGGTAGTAGAATTGTTGCTGGGACCTTTAATGGATCCATAAGTTTAGACACTAGTCTATGTGGAAGTATGGTGTTAAATGAAGAGCTAAAATCTACAAAAAGCATCTTTACAAAACACCCCCCCCCCCCGCTGTTCCAGATGAGTCAGTGCAGTGTGAAGAGTGATGGCTGTAGCATCCTCTGTAGATCTATTTCTTCTGTATGCAAACTGGTGTTTAACAAATGTACACGGAAGACCAGAAATGATGTGCCGGCGGACCAATTTCTCAAAGCACTTCGTGATGCTAGGAGTGAGGGCCACCGGTCTGTAATCGTTGAGGTTATTGATAGGGAACTTCTTTGGCAGCAGAACAATGGTGGAAGCCTTCAAACAAGATGGAATAGCGGACGGGGATAAAGACCGATTGAAGATCCTGGTAAAGACTCTAGCCAACTGATCAGCACAGTCTTCAAGCACTCGGCCAGAGATACCATCAGGACCGGCAGCCTTTCTAGAGTCCACAGCCCTCAGAATGCTCCTCATCTCCTCTTCCTCCATGATGAGGCTACAACAACAACAACAACAACAACAACAACAACAACAACATTATTATTATTATTATTATTATTATTATTATTATTATTATTTTATTTCTATACCGCCCTTCTCCCGAAGGACTCAGGATGGTGTACAGCCTATTAAAAGCACAAAGACAAACATCAAGTAAAAATAATTAAAATTATTAAATAATTTCAGCTCAGATTTAAAACGCCAAAAATTTAAAACACCCAATTTAAAATCATTACATTGATAGTCTGGCCTGGCAGAACAACCGGGTTTTGAGGGCACAGCGAAATACACGGAGGTCGGAGGTCTTACGCATTTCCGGGGGCAGTTCATTCCACAGGGCAGGGGCTCCCACAGAGAAGGCCCTCCCCTGGGTGTCACCAGCTGACATAACTTGGCCGATGGCACCCTGAGGAGAACCTCTCTGTGGGAGCGGACTGGCCGGTGGGAGGCTATTGATGGCAGAAGTCGGTCTCGAAGGTACTGGGGCCCTATACCATGGAGCGCTTTAAAGGTGGTGACCAACACCTTGAATCACACCCGAAAGACCACTGGGAGCCAGTGCAGCTCACGCAGGAGGGGTGTCATGTGGGCACAACGAGTTGCGCCCATAACCACCCGCGCGGCTGTATTCTGGACCAGTTGGAGCCTCCGAGTGCTCTTCAAGGGGAGCCCCATGTAGAGAGCATTACAGTAGTCCAGCCGGGAGGTGACAAGGGCATGAGTGACCGTGCGCAAGGTGTCCCGGTCCAGAAAGGGGCTGGTGGCTGAATCTTAGCTGTCTCTGATATCTCCACTTCAAAGCGAGCAAAGAAATGATTCGGCTCCTCTGCCAAAGAAGCATCTCCCTCAGCAGGGATGACATTGGCGGTTGATGATTTGTTGAATCCCTCGCCGCACCTGCCTTATGTTATTACTATAAAAATTATCCTCCAACTTCCTCTTATAATCAGTCTTGGCCTTCCAAATACCTTTCTTCAGACTAGCTCTGTCAACACCGTATCTTGCCCCATCACCAGACCTAAAGGCCTTGGTCTTGTCACGCAAGAGGCTCTGGACTTCCTTGGTCATCCTGGACTTCTGATTGGGATAGATCCTAATACATTTATCCACAGTGACAGTATCTATGCAGTGGTTGATATAGCACAGAACAGCTGCAGTGTGCTCCTCTAGATCAGGGTGGTGAAAGATGTTCCAATTTATGTTCTCAAAACAATCCTGAAGTTGTTGGGAAGCATCTTCTAGCCAAGATTTCACTGTCTTTATTATAGGCAGAGCCTGTTGTGGCTCTGACCCCCGATCCCATTGCATCGGAGGAAGAAGGCTCCGAACAGGAGGGAGAGGAGCCAGCCAGGCCTATTTCTCCCCCTGGCCCTTCCTCCCTGGCAATTCCTCAGCTGCCGGCTGAAGAAGAGGAGATGAGTCAGGAGCCAGGTGTCTCCGATCAGTCGGAGGATAATGAGGAAGGCCAGAGGTGGCTGGACCCACGTCAGCGCCGTCGTGATAAGAGAGCCCAACAAATGAGGAAGCGTGCCAGGGATTAGCTGAGTCACAGGACCACACCCCACAGGTTATATGAAGGAGTGGGGTAGCAGTTGGAATTCTGTGATGGACAAAGTTTTACCCTGGCTAGTCCTTGGAGCTAAGCATCAGCCGGCTGGAAAGATTGGACTTTTGGATTGTATTTCCCCCAACTGGTGTGTACGTGTTTTGTTATCTGGTGGAGGAATTCCCCCCCCCCTCGTTTAGTAAAGAACTTGGCAGCCGGTTTACATAGGGCTGCCAAGCTGTGATAACGAACCTTCCGTGTGTGTGCTAGTCCTTTAACCCTCGTTTGTGTGGATTTGTGTGTGTGGAGGACGGGGACAGAACAGAGCCCGACTCTGAAGAGGGATGTATGATGGTGCTAAAAGCATATGGTCTGATTGTCCCAAATGTGGTAATTGTATAACCTTATAGCCATGTTTAATGTTGGTTTATACTTTGTCCAATATGTTTGCTCCTCTAGTTGCACACTTAACATGCTGATAGAATTTAGGGAGCACCGCTTTTAAATCAGCCTGGTTAAAGTCCCCCACTATAATATGCACAGCATCAGGATATTTATTCTGCTGATTACTAACAATGTTGTACAAGAATCCCAAAGCTATGGTAGTATTGGCATCAGGTGAGATATAGACTGCAGGAGAGGTGGTTTTCAGCAGGTTCTGACAGATTCTGGAGAACTGGTAGTGGAAATTTTGAGTAGTTCGGAGAACCGGCAAATACCACCTCTGACTGGCTCCGCTCCCATCTATTCTCTACCTCCCAAGTCCCAGCTGATTGGCTGGGTCTTCTTTTGTTGCCCTGCACAGGAGAACAGAACTGGAAAGCAGGTTAGTGGGGTGGGGGAGGGAATGGGGATTTTGCAATAACCTTCCCCCAGGAGTGGGGAGGGAATGGGGATTTCGCAATAACCTTCCCCCAGGAATGGGGTAAGAATGGGGATTTTACAGTATCCTTCACCTAGAGTGGGGAGGGAATGGGGATTTTACAGTATCCTTCCTCTGGAGTGGGGTGGGAATGGAGATTTGACACTATGCTTCCCCTGAAGTGGGGAGGGAATGGAGATTTGACAGTATCTTTCCCCTGAAGTGGGGAAGGAATGGAGATTTTACAGTATCCTTCCCCTGCCATGCCCACCAAGCCACGCCCACCAAGCCATGCCCAGCAAGCCACACTCACCAAGCCACACCACACCCACCAAGTCACGCCCACAGAACCGGTAGTAAAACAATTTTGAATACCACTACTGGACTGCAGTAATCAAAACCACGCTGAACTCCCATGGAAGATATATGGGCCTACATCTAAGAGTCACATATTCCAGATCCATGGAGCAGTGGCTCTCTACGGTCTTTATATTATATACACACCAGCTTTTGAGAACTGGATTCATAACCTCTTGTACTCCAAAGCATATTTTTTTTTGTCTGGAATCCAATGGTTGTACAGCCTTAATAATTAAATAAACCTTTTGTCGATTTGTTGATTGATTGATTAGGTGTTGAGGACAATGATAATGTTATCCATTCAGTCATGTCCAACTTTTGGCAATTCTATAGGCCACATCTCCCAATCTTGCATTATTTCTTTGAGTTTTATTGATTAGGTAGAAACTTTTTTGTTGAGAGAGGTTCATTTGTACGAGTAAGGCTGAGAAATGAACAAATGCCTTCTTTTTTTCCTTTTTTTAAAAGGCTATTCTACTTGCCGTAGACAGATGGGAAGAAAAAAAATGTTAAAAACAGGCTTTCTGTTTTAATAATTATTACCACATTGTTTTTAAATTTTAATTGCTGGCAGACACTTCTTTCATTTTGATCACTGATGTAGCGAAGCGATTTTTAAATTAGAAGTAGATTAATATATTTTTATTCTTTTGGGACAGAGGTGTGCAAAATGTTTTGAATTTAAAATCAGCCATTCCATAAATCACTTTGCTGTGGACTCTGAAGCAGCCTACAGAACAAAAGAATACAAAATTAATCAGAACGTTATAAAATATTTATTTGACATAAAGGCATCCTGTAATATGCTAATAAAATAAGTTACCCACCATACAATCCCCACGAGAATCAGTTCTATAAACATATCCCTGCAAATGAATGCATAAAATATATTTATAATAAAATGCCCTTGTGATTAAGGTCTATAAACTAAAACCTGCAAGTAAATAAGCTTGTAAATCTAAGCTTTATACAATGGAAGGTTTCAAGTTGAATGCTCTCTGCCTCACGCTTGAAACTATCAGCTCAAGCAGAAGATGGGTTATTGATGGCATCACGAAAACATTTCAGGCTTGAAATGGTCCAGCTTCAAGTATCAGACCCGAAGAGTTTTGGGCTCCAAAAAGCTTCTCCAATGGTCGGAACATCCCATTTTCGATCTAAAACCTTTTCTTATCCTCTTATTTCTAGGACCGTGATGGCAAACCAATGGCATGTGTGGCACACCTATGGCATGCGTGGCACACAGAGCTCTCTCAGTGGGCACATGCTCCATCGCCAGCTGCTCTTCCAGATGGTGCTGGCCAGCTGGTCTTTGTGCATGCACGTGACATGTCAGAGTGTTTACAGTGTGACTACTATTTTGAGACCAACCAGGAGCAAAATACAGGACAAGGAGGTTTGCCTTACAAACAGTGGTTTATATATAAGACTTCTATATACAGATATACAAGTGGTAGGCACATACCAGACAAGCAATCAGTCTTCAACTCTACACAGAGAACTACAATGCAGATAGTACACGGTGAGGAGAATGATTCACAAGGAGAGTGATACCCAAGGAGAGATAGATGCCCTCTAATGGCCTCCCTTATATAGACAGCTTCTTCTTCTTCTTCTTCTTCTTCTTCTTCTTCTTCTTCTTCTTCTTCTTCTTCTTCTTCTTCTTCTTCTTCTTCTTCTTCTTCTTCTTCTTCTTCTTCTTCTT
>WNWU01000063.1:186049-222783 GCA_012654045.1 Ptyas mucosa | reverse complement strand
TATATATATATATATATATATATATATATATATATATATATACATACACACACATATATATACACACACACACACACACATACACACACACACACATATATATATATATATATAGAGAGAGAGAGAGAGAAAGGAAGGAAGGAAGGAAGGAAGGAAGATAGATAGATGATAGATAGACAGACAGACAGACAGACAGACAGACAGACAGACAGACCAATTAATTTTACACTTCTATCTATCTAACAAAATGTAGTAACATATTACCCAGTTATTCCATAGAGGTCGCTTAGGTTTAGCTACATATTGTACAAATTCAGAGGGATGCTGAAAGAACGAATTGCAAAAGACTTCAGCACAATTCGCACCAGATGTGCATTTGTCAAGAGACCAGGCAGATGGGATCATTTGCAGTTACTGCAAAGCCAGGCAGACCCCAGAAAACTGGGGAGAAATGGAGAGGAGGAAGCCAGGCACTTTGGCTGCTCTTCCACATCCCCAGATACGTATTTATGTGTCTTTGAAACAAGAGTGTTATACATTACCCGAACCGTATGTTTTGGCTGCATGGAGAAGAAATCCAGATGGACTTGTCACAGACAGTCGTTAACGATTTGTCAGGGTAGGCTACCGACAGATATCAGTTCCACCAATTTTCAGCCTGCTGACATTGTTTTTGCACATCAGGTGAGGAGCATGGTATATGATCAATGGTGAAATCCTACCGGTTTGCACCGGTTTGGGCTAACTGGTAGCGATAAAAGCTACCGGTTTGGCGAACCGGTAATAAAAAAAAGCTACCAGTTGGTCTGAACTGTTATTTCTGACGATCAGCTGTGCCACATGATTTATATTCACTAGAAAGCAGGAAATTCTGCTTTCTCGCTCATCTAAATAGCACAGAACAGCTGATCCCCCCTTGCTGTTCTACTTATCTTGTTAAGCGTCCTCTTTTCACGCAAAGTGCGTGTTTGGTGCGCACTGTGCATGCGTGTGTGCAGCATGCATTTGGCGCACACTGTGCATGCACACACATGCAGCACACATTTGGCATGCACCGCACATGTTTAGGCAGCAAACCGGTGGCAAGGATTTCACCACTGTATATGATCCTTCCCCTCGAACATCCTCGCAACGCAAGAAAGCCATTTCAGTTTTGGATTGTCTCTATTACCAAACAATCTAAGAAAAAGAGATCGAAGTGGGTTAGCAGAGAGGCAATAGAATTCTCTCCCTTACCCCCAATGTAAGCATTTCTATGAATTAGACATACGCAATCTGCAAACCATTACATTTGCTGGCTCCTTGTCATTTGGCAACATGTAGAGTAGATGAGATGTGAAAACCCCACCGCAAGCAATTTCCTGAATCTAGGCCCGAACTGAACAATACCACTTCCGTGTTTGTAATTGCTTTCTCCATGGGCAATTTGAATTCACTCAGCAGTAAAACGAACAGCAAAGTAAAGACAGTATTTATGAAAGCTGCTTGTCATCTGAGGCCATTCGGTAGGTAATGTATTTGATCCTCCATTGTGAAAAACAGCTGAGTAGAAAACTGCAGCGCCATCACAGATGAATTCCTGCTAATGTTCGATTCTGCAACGGAGAAGCGGATACAATTAGTGAAATAAATCACAGGGCAGATAACCAACCTAGAGTGCCTCCATGTGGGAATATTTCAGTTCATTGAGGGCAGATGGTGCGGTGGCCTAGAGGTGGAGCTCTCGCCTCACAATCAGGAGGCTGTGAGTTCAATGCTAGGTAGAGGCAGATATTTCTCTCTCTGGGCACAATGAGAATATATCTGCTGAACAAAACTCTGCATTGGCGTCAGGAAGAGCATCCGGCCAGTAAACATTCTGCTGGCTCCATTCAGTTGCCCAGACTCCACCCCACAAGGGATTAGGGGATCCTTAAAAGATGATGATGAAGATCCATTCATCTGGATCTTACCAGTTATGGGACAAAAGAGCAGAGGAAATTGTGCCAGCTCCACCATAGTGTCTTCAGTTTTCCCAAAAGTCTTATGTAAACTGCACCTGAGAGCCAATTTGGTGTAGTGATTAGAAACTGGGAGACGGTGAATTCTAGTCCTGTAAACTAGGTAGGTCAAAGTGAGTTAACACAGAGGCAATTTTCTTGTCAAAAATGAGCAGTTCAGGAATTCTGGATTCAAGATGGTTTTCCTCCAGAATCTAGAAAGCATCATACTGTATTTTCTGGCAAACGCATAGTGAGAAAAGTTAGATTTTTGCAAGAAGAAAAATCAATGAGAAATCAACTTCCTGGATTAAGATTCTCTTAAAAACAAACCAAAGGTTTAAAAAATGCACGCATTTGTTTACTTTTATCTCTTTTTTGTCATAGCTTACTCTCTACACTCACTGTACAGTCCAAAAGCTCTTGGGCAATAAAAATTCATTGAACATTATCCTCACCATGTTCATCCAAGTTTGTATTTCCGAACTTAGTTGCTAATTAAACATATGGATTTGCAAGAAACTGAGTATTAAGCAGAACAAGGACGTAAATTTTAGGCCACGTTTCCAGTCCTGGGCTGCAGAAATGTAGATGACCATCACATGGCAGTCAGGAGTTAGCATTTCCCCTTCTCCCTGCTGACTTCTATTGGCTTTCTGGATATTTGCAACCAAGATCATGAGACCCTAAATTTAGATGCAATCCAGGGGTGAAATGCTACCAGTTCGCACCAATTTGGGTGAACCGGTAGTTTTAAAAAGCTGCCAGTTCATCTGAACTGGTATTTCTGACCATTTATATTCTAAATCGCGCAGCACAGCTGTTCTCCCCCTCGCTGTTCCACTTACATTCTTAAGCCTCCTTTTTCCATGCCAGAGTGACTTTGCACTGTGCATGCATCAGAGGTGGGTTTCAGCAGGTTCTGACCAGTTCTGGAGAACTGGTAGCGGATATTTTGAGTAGCTCGGAGAACCGGTAGTAAAAATTCTGACCGGCTCCACCCCCATCTATTCTCTGCCTCCCAAGTCCCAGCTGATCAGGAGGAAATGGGGATTTTGCAGTAACCTTCCCCTGGAGTGGGAAGGGAATGGTATCCTTCCCCTGCCACGCCCACCAAGACACGCCCACCATGCCATATCACACCCACCAAGCCACACCCACAGAACTGGTAGTAAAAAAATTTGAAACCTACCACTGGCATGCATGCATGCAGCGTGCATTTGGCATGCATGCATGCAGCGTGCATTTGGCATGCATGCACGCAGCACACATTTGGCATGCATGCACGCAGCCTGCATTTGGCATGCATGCACGCAGTGCATATTTGGCATGCATGCATGCAGCGCACATTTGGAATGCACAGGCAGCGAACCAGTAACAAACCATGGAGGATTTCACCACTGGTGCAATCCCCAAGTTGCAGGTAGGTTAGCTGGTGCTGGGAATAGGAACAGTGATGAATACAGAACAAGAGCCTTAGCGAAAACCAAGAATGATTTAGAGGGACAGAAAATGGAAAAAGTTATTTCTTGTCTAGTGCAGAATCCAGAGCTTTGCAAAACTAGCGTGGCTCCTAATTTTGCTGTTCTTGATGACATCTGGGATTTTTTTGAGATGAAGTCTAGGCTGCATTGTTATTTACACAGGGCCACTTCAACCGGATTTCCCAGGGTGACACTCTAGCAAGCGAACTGCTGATTTGCTACTATAGGGGGACAAAATTAATACTGTAATCTATCACCAAAGTCTTATTACTTTATTATAACTCTCTCCATTTCGTTTTTATTAAGTGCCCGAGGCTATCGCTAAACTAAGTTAGCGCTAAAATTTACACTTCTGCCAAATTGCTATCCATTTATGTACTGTCCCCGGTGCATTGCATTTGTGTAGCAAACTCATTGGTGATCCATCCATACCAGAGCAAGGAGATTTTTTTTTATTATTATTTTAAAGAAAAGTACTTCAATTGCTTTTCTTAAAAAGCACACCGATATATCATCAAACGCCTATGTATTGTTTTTCTTTTTCCTCCAGATTTTCTTCCTCCGGTGTGATTGTGTTACCATCATAAATATCTGACATCTATTACTTTGGTGTTTTCGTGAATGTGAAAATGTGCAGTGGATTTGGGTGATCTGCTTGAATAAGGAGTTCTTTTCTTTTTGCAGACTCCTTCCTTCTTTAAAAAAAAGAAGAAGAAAAATAAAAGGGAGTAAGTTGGAAATAGATAGCACTGCTTCGGTCTAAAGAACTTGAACGGAGGAATTTACTCCCTGCTCCCTGTTCCCTGTTAAAAGGGAACTGGATTTTCAAAGCAAGATTAGCAAAGATTAGTCAAACTTTGGCAACTTCCCTGATTGAAAAATACCGAGTGGAATGAGTAAATATTTCAGAAAGAAAAGCTAGAGAAGACAAGGTTTCCACTGTCCCACTGTGTCGGAGTCTAGGGGGACGTGTTGTGGCCCATCTGCTGCCAGCCCGCAGGATGGTATAAGGCATGGGTGAAATCCAGCAGGTTCTGATAGGTTCTAAAGAACCCGTAGCGGAAATTTTGAGCTGTTTAGAGAACCGGCAAATACCACCTCTGGCTGGCCCCAGAGTGGGGTGGGAGTGGAGATTTTGCAGTATCCTTCCCCTGCCATGCCCACCAAGCCATGCCCACCAAGCTACACCACGCCCAACAAGCCACACCCACAGAATTGGTAGTAAAAAAATTTGCATTTCAGCACTGGTATAAGGTCTCCTGTCTTCATCAGGGGGTTGGGCTAGAAAACCTCCAAGGTCCTTTCCATATAATTCTGTTGTGGCCCGCCAGAAGCCTGCGCAGATTGTGGCTGATCCCGACGATGAGGAGGCTGGTGTGGTGTCGCGCCAGCAGCCTGTGCAGCCGGGGCTCGAGTTGGACAGCGAGGAGGCTGAAGAGGATGTGGAGCCAGAGGCAGAGACTCAGCCAGGGCCTTCAGAACCTTCAGAGGCTCCTTCAAGTGAAGAGAGTGAAGTGGAGGAGCCTCTTCTCAATGCTCGAGCACGCAGGGGTGGCTACTCAAAGGCAGGAGTGGCTACTCAGGAGGAGGTCTCCTTGAGAGTAAGGCTTGGGGTTAATTGGCACTCCCTTAGCCTATTTAGGTTCGCACACAGATAGCAAATGTTGCTGGAAACAATGTTTGGTCCTACGAAGAGCATTTTGAGAGTGAGTCTTTTGTTACAACTTAGTTTCTGGGCTGATTGCCAACCCTTGTCGGACTTTGTTTAATCTCTGTAATTCATAACAGGCTAATAAGGACATTTGTGGTTAAAGCCTGCATTTTGAAAGGGGTCTGTTTGTATTAAACAGAGTTTTTGGAGCTGTGTGTGTGTGCTACACTTCTTGGGACCCGTAGCTGAGGCAGAACAGATTCTATCTTTAACTACTTTAAAGCTTCCCTTATTTCCTGTATTAGGAGATCCAACTAATGCTAACTAGATTGTCCCATGACTATCAGAACAAGCCTGCAAAATTTTGGACAGAAGCACAGTACTCACATTTTCTTCCTTTCTGTTGGGTCTCCAGGATTTTGGCAGCTCATATTTGCCTTGTTCAGGGGACCTCCTTCATCTTCCAATGTCTTCCTTTGCAGCTCTCCCACTTCTTCCTTCGTTCTGTGCAGGCAGGTTTCCTCATAGGCCAGTTTTATTGCCAATCATGAACGAGGCCATCAGCGCTAGGAATGAATAGAACAAATGAATGATCTAATAAAGAAATGAATAAATAAATGAACTAATTAATAAAAAGGGTGACTTCATTCTCAAAATCAGATTGGTTTCTAAGAAATGTTCTTCCTGCTATCGTTCCTGGAAACAGCAAAGGAGCTGAAAATATCACGGTTGCCTTTTCGTTCTTAAAAGGGCAGCAGATGATAAAGCCATAGAAGGAGGCAGATTTTCCACAAGAGGGGAAAAAAAAAATATCTAGTCAGGTAAAGCTTTTGAAACCAACCTGTTCCTAGAAATAATGAGTCAAGATATGAGAGTGGTAAAAGGGCCCCGAATTAACAAGGTGAACCTTGCAAGTTAAGGTACTTTTTTTTTAACAGATTAACAGAGTTGGAAGGGACCTTGTAGGTCATCTAGTCCAACCCCCCGCCCAAGCAGGAGATCCTACACCATTTCTGACAGATGGCTGTCCAGTTTCTTCTTGAAAGCTTCCAGTGATGAAGCTCCCACAACTTCTGAAGGCAACTTCTGTTCCATGGGTTGATTGTTCTCACTGTCAGAAAATTTCTCCGTATTTCTAGGTTGAACCTCTCCTTGGTCAGTTTCCATCCATTATTCCTTGTCTGGCCTTCAGGTGCTTTGGAAAATAACTTGACCCCGCCTCCTCTCTGTGGCAGCCCCTCAAATATTGGAACACTGCTATTATGTCTCCCCTGGTCCTTTTAGGATAAGTTAAGTGAGCTTGGACTTTTTAAAAAGAGCCCTACAGAGATGGTTCCAGGATGGAAATAAAGCCAGATTAAGAAATCTCTTTCCATATTCAGAGCTTTCCTTCACCTTGGCCACAGCTGTACCCAGGGGATCTGTTTGGTCAGCATGTTCTATTTTTGTTTTGTTTTCACCAGAATGGAAGGAAATATGTTGGAACATCAAAACCATCATGAGAAGGAGGAAGGGCTTAAAAATCACAGAATCAAGATGGCAGCTTGATTCCACAAACCCAAAGTGGATCCTTTCACGATTTACTGGTGATCTTCCACCCGAGTCGATTCTGATTCTCTTGCAAGATTAGTGTAGGTTGTTAAAATATTATAGACAACCAGTGTTGACATATATGAAGCACTATGCTCTAATTCAGGGGTGTCAAACTCAATTTCATTGAGGGCCACATCAAGGTTGTGTTTGACATTGGGCGGGGGGGGGCATGTCAGGTGTCAGGGCCACCTGTGGCCTGAGTGCTCTGTCAGTGAAAACGGGCTCCCAAGCTTTATTTTCGGCTAGGACGCCCTTCTGCAACCCTCTGCCAGCAAAAACGGAGCTCAGGTGGACTCAGAGGGTTGCAGGAGGCCGTCACAGATGAAAACAGAGCTCATGAGGGCCACGCGTGCCCCTCCCCCGAGCTCCATTTTCACTAGCCGAGGCACCGCAGGCCAGACCTTTGCTGTTTCCAGGGCAACCGCGTGGGTCAAATGTAAGCATCCCACAGGCCAGATCCAGCCTGTGGGCCTTGAATTTGACTTCCCTTCTCTACTTGAACGTAAGCAAAAAATTAAAAAATACTCTTATTTTAGTCTTATTTGGATCTTTTGTGGTCAGGCTAAGCCATGGAACAATTCATTCTGAGTTCAGTTCTTTATTTGCTTACATGTAACAGGCAGAATCTTGCCAGACTAAACCCTTACTATTCCTTGCCTGACAGACATACCCTGTGAGATTCTAGGGAGTGGTTATCTTCTCTCTTCCTCTGTCTTCTATCTTGCTCTGGGATATGCTGCCTCTTCTCTCTTTCCCATTTCTGGAATCTTCTCCCTCCTTCCGGCTGCTTCTTCATTGTAGTTCATCCCTAGAGGTTCTCATTCTGTGGACACCATCTCTCAGATTGTCAGGGGCACGAAATCAAGAACTATGATAGTACTGTCCTACTTTTATTGCAGGCTACCTATACACAAGAATCCGATCTACTAATGGTCAAGGCACTTTGATGCTAGATAAGAGTCAATGGACTTCAATGGTGTTGGACTTCAGTCTCTTGTGGGAGTGTAGAGATGCCAAGCTGATGATACATTTGACCCCGCCCCTCTGTCTCAGCCTGGTCATATCCTACACACGTCTAGTTTCATCTAGAAGGATTGCATTCACATATCACTAACATCATTTTCTGCATTCAGCTAAGCCTGGAAAAAGCAGGCACTTTTAGTCACTATACTTTGTTAGACTTCTTCAAGAATTTTTGCAAACCCCGATTCATGTCCTAATGTAGCCACAATGATTTTGCTAGGCCTTTCAACTGAAATTCACAAATGTCCAAAATCAGAGCAACTATATTTTGACAATTAAGACCAATTAGTTAGAAGCGCCGAAGGGAAATTAGTCTTGATACCAGTAGAGTGCATGTGTGATATTAACTGACTAACGAACATTACACCAATTATCATGCTTTTAAAAAAGTGACGATGATAGTTTTAGGAGAACCAAAATGTTACCTGGTGTTTCTGACTCAGCTAGCTGAGGATGGAGCAATTTAATATGTTTGTGTAGAGCTTCAAACTCAATGGTTCAAGGTTGACTCAGCCTTCCATCCTTTCTAAGGTGGGTAAAATGAGGACCCGGTTGTGGGGGCAATAAGCTGACTTTGTATAAAAATATACAAAAGTATGAAGGCTATTGCTTAATGCATTGTAAGCTGTCCTGAGTCTCTGGAGAAGGGCGGCATATAAATAAAAATTAAAAGAAAAATGATATGAGGAGAGTCTAATAAGCCACAGTAATGGAATGTGAAGATCAACCTAAATCTGGACCAGTTTGGGGCTAAATACCATTTCCCTGAAAATGAGACCTATCCCAAAAATAAGCCCTAGCATGATTTTATGCATGCACCTAATATAAGCCCTACCTCCCAAAATAAGCCCTACTTATGTGCCTGAACAGGCCTGCATGGCCTCCCATTTCATCTAGTTTATTTATTTATTTTATTATTCATATTTCTATGCCGCCCACTCTCCGAGGACTCTGGGCGACTTACACCAAAGACAGTATACTAAATAGCATATTGCCCCCAACAATCTGGGTCCTCATTTTACCCACCTCGGAAGGATGGAAGGCTGAGTCAACCTTGAGCCGGTGAGATTTGGTCCACTGATCTGCTGAACTAGCAGTCAGCTGAAGTAGCTGCAGTACTGCACTCTAATCACTGCACCACCTCGGCTCTTGCTCATGGTGCCATGGCCACGAGGTGAGGCGGGATGGTGGTTGAACTGCCCCACGTGCTGTGCACCAGTTTACCTCAGGGCCCCTACGGTCCGGCCATCTATGCCCCGACATCTGCCTTGCAGTGGCAGCAGCAGCAGCAGCAGCCATGTGCAGTAGCCCACGTGCCCACTTCTTCTGCTTACTCGTGGTTGCAATAGAGCAGAAGGCCAAGCGGCATGTTGGTGCTGGTGTCATGAGGCAAGGCAGGTGTTGGGGCATGGATGGCCTGGCTATAGGGTCCCTGAGGTAAATTGGTGCAGAGCACATGGGGCAGTTCAACCACCATCCCGCCTTGCCTCGTGGCCATGGTGCACGAGGCAGTTCCGCCCCCCCCGTGCCATGCGGCAGCAACACTGGCACAGTATGTAGCCTCCTGCCCTGCCATGAGCAAGGAGAAGTAGTGAGCCTCCCCCCTAAAAAAGCCCTAGTGCTTATTTTGGGGCCCAAAAGAAAATATGACCCAGACTTATTTTGGGGAAAACATGGGTAAAATGTCTTTGATTATCTGAGTTTCTCCCTCCGTCTCTCTGTCTCTCTGTCTCCCTGTCTCTCTGTGTCTCTGTGTCTGTCTCTGTCTCTCTGTCTCTGTCTCTGTCTCTGTCTCTGTCTCTGTCTCTGTCTCTGTCTCTCTCTCTCTCTCTCTCTCTCTCTCTCTCTCTATCTATCTATGTGTGTGTTTTTGTAGATTTTCACAGGTAGAGGTATGCAAGTCTTGGCGTATTCGGGTCTTTTCCCATGTAAGATACCAAGATCCCATGTAAGAGCCAAGATACTCTCAATCTTACAGGGGAAAAGACCCAAATATGCCAAGACTTGCATGTGTGTGTGTGTGTGTGTGTGTGTGTGTGTGTGTGTGTGTATGTATGTAGCACTCAGCTACAATTTGCATAAAAAGCACCATCTCCTGTGCTATTTAGTTCCCGAACCTTCCTTTCCCAAGAAAGAAAAAAAAAGTATTTTCAATTGCACTAAGAGAGATGATGTTGGCCTATTTTTATTTCTTTTTCATCCCCAGGAATTCAGGAAGAAACCCATTGTGGGAAATATTGAGGCACTGTGTGTTTGTTTTTAAAGACAAGAGGATCAGTTAGATATTATGTCACTAGCATGGCAGATAGCTTGATGCTTAGAACAAAGAGAATTCAAAACCCAGGACTGTGTTTAGTGTGCCAGAAGTAAACAGAGCTTGCAATTCAGAAGTTGTTCTTTTCATTTACCCCCTACATGCTACTTCCTTTATTTCAGCTGTATTATTTAGACTAGGGTTGGGAGAATCCTTGAGTTATTTTTGTCACAAAAGGAGGAAGAAACTCTTGATAAAGGAATGTGGGATGAAAAGTTATCATTGACTGGGAATGGATCACAAACACAGTTCTCTTCCCCCCTTCCTTCTTTTCTTTCTTTCTTTCTTTCTTTCTTTCTTTCTTTCTTTCTTTCTTTCTTTCTTTCTTTCTTTCTTCCTTCCTTCCTTCCTTCCTTCCTTCCTTCCTTCCTTCTTTCTCTCTCTCTCCTCCCTCTCCTCCTCTCTCCTTTCTCCCCCTCTCTCCTCTCTCCTCTTTCTCTCCTTCCCTCTCTTCTTTCTCTCTTTCTCTCTTCTCCCTCCCTCCCTCTCCCTCCCTCCTTCCACTTCTTTGTCCTCTCGTTTTGTCCCTCTGTCTCTCTACTCTTTCTCCTCTCTCCCTCCCACCCTCCCCTTCCTCTCTTCTCTCCCTCTCTTGCTCTTTCTCCTCTCTCCCTCCCTCTCCTCCCTCCCTCCTTCTCTCTCCTCTCTCTCTCTCCCCATTTCTTCTCTCTC
Organism: Ptyas mucosa; assembly: GCA_012654045.1. NCBI lineage: Eukaryota > Metazoa > Chordata > Lepidosauria > Squamata > Colubridae > Ptyas > Ptyas mucosa. Next base: position 212,067 of record WNWU01000063.1, on the reverse strand, counting down.
CCTCTTCTCTCTCCTCTTTCTCTCTCTCTCCTATCTCCCTCCCTCCCTCCCTCCCACTCCCTCCCCCCTCTCTCACACACAACTTCATCAGTCCCATTTCCCAGAGATAATAGAACATCTGGGCCCAGTCATTAGGATCCAGGAGATTCCAGAATTTACATCTAGTAAAGATTCTCGGAGCATGATGGGACCTACTGTAGTTCTCCTGCAGAACCTGAAATCAGGAACATGTTCAGAGGCGGTGCTGCCACAAACCATGGCAATCTCTCGTGTGCTTCTGAGCTGAGACAGCTCTAGGAAGACAGCTCTAGAAAGACATTCTGGCAGCTGCTGGTGTTTATCAAAGGCAGAAGACAGAGGCTTACTTCAGTGCAAAGAAACAAAGGCAGCCTAGATAAAGGGTAGGACATGAAAGCTGATGCCTGTAATAATGACACCATAGATTATGTCTGTATTCCCTGTTAGTTGAAACATACCTTGTCTCGGTGCACCAAGGAGAAATATCAAAGCTCTAACAAGGAAACATGTTTCTTTCCCTGAACTCCTGATAAGCTTTGCCCAAGTTCATTCATCCTTGAAAATATTTTATAGCAGGACAACTTTCAACTTGAAGGAACAGGACCTTTCATTCCCTACCACCTTCTCTTTTTTTTCAATTAAAAATGATTATCGCACCTAAAGTTTCCTTCGTAATTAAGATGTTTTAAAAATAAAGATAGATTCCAATGAGAAAGAGAGCCCCTTGAAGGATTCTTCTTTCAAGAATATCAACTGTAGCTTCTTCTACATCTCTTTGGTCATTGGTCGGCTTGTTTTCTTCGAGGTTAGGACAGCGTGTGTGTGTGTGTGCGCGCACACACACACACACAGAGGAAGCAGAGGAAATAAATGCAGCATAAAATAACAAAAAAAAAATCTGAAAAATTGTGTCTGCTTGGAAGTAGGAGATTTATGGAAATACTTAAATCGAAAGAAGGAAATGCTATAAGAATTGGTTCGAATATGGCTGCAAACCAGTGGTGGGTTGCTCCCGGTTCACACCGGTTCGCAAGAACCGGTAGTAAAATTTGTAGTAGTTCGGAGAACCAGTAATAACATTGGCTGGCCATGCCCCCGAACTGGTCCCCGGCCCAGTCACCATTCACTTACCCTGGCCACCTCATCAGAGGCTTTTTTTTTCTTTTAAAAGCATTTTTTCTGCAACCTCTTCGGCCGAAAAAATGCTTTTAAAAGTTAAAAAAAAAGCCTCTGATGATCGCGCGGCTCAGCTGGGATCGTCAGAGGCTTTTAAAAGGCCTTTCAAATTGGGATCGTTACCTTCCCACCAAAGTAGCACCTATTTATCTACTCGCACTTACATGCTTTCGAACTGCTAGGTGAGCAGGAGCTGGGAAAAGCAATGAGAGTGTTGGAATACAAGTTGGAATGTATTTTTATTGCAACAACTACAAGTAGTATTCAGCCAATAGATGGCAGTGTTTGCAAGTCTGGACCTGGAGTATATACTCTATGTTCTTTTGTTTCCTGTTATAGTTAAATAGTTGAGCAGTAAAGCACATGGTGACTGTACCCTTTGTTTGCTCTGTGGTATTATATATAAACAGAAACTCTAACAGGGAGCTCATCCCATTGTGTGGCACTTGGGTCTTAAACCCAGGCTGTCAGCTTTCCAATCTTTAATCGCTGAGCCATTGTGTCCTGTTGAGGAGACGTTACTAGGATTCAAATCCTTTGAGTGGTAATCTCAAAATGGAGGAACCTCTTGTAGACACACAAGGACTATTTACTGCAGTTCTAATTCTCTCCCGACTTCTAAGAAAAGAGGTTGGTGAACTATTAAAGAGATCTAAAAGAGCATTCCTGAAAATCGGTACTTCTCCAGAGTCATCCATAATGAGCAAATCCTGGGAATTCATTAAAATCCAGACATCTGCTTGGCATTTGGGCTGGTGAAGGTTTATCTAATGGGGTTTATTTTTAAATCCACCCTCAGTCATCCTGCTTCTGTCAGCTTTAAAGATCTCTTGCAATGCAGAGATATTATGAAGAGGGGGAAACAATAGGGCACCATGTCACTAAAAAGTCTGCATTTGATAAAAGCAGGACAGGCAAACTGTGAAAAATTTCTTCTGGTGATAGGCAGGCCTTCAGAAAGAGGACATAAAGTGGGCTCAGCATTTGGTTGGAAGAAAACCAACAATCATTCAATGCAATAGAACCATACAAGTGCCATTAGAAATGGCAGTATACGTGTAACAGATTGTTCATTTTAAGTTTTTGCATATTTTACTTTAGGAGTTTGCAGTTTCACCCCTTGGTTGAAATCGTTTCATTCCTTTGTCTATGGAGATTCTCAGGCATCCAGGTCGCGGTTGTCCCAAAAGTGCTTTTTCCAAAGGCAGCTGGACTACCTTGTCCCCCCCCCCCCCCCGGAATACATTTTTCTTCTCACCTTTCAGTCAAAACTGAAGATGCTTCTAGGAGGAGAAGCGAAATGACTTCAAGGGAATAAACCTAGAAAGTCCATTTGCTTTTGGAAAAAGCCTCTTTGGAACAGTTTCACTCTTTTCCTTTTTTTTTTTTAATGATATGCACACCCATATACAAAACACACATCACACTTGCATGGATAAAGAAAGAGAGAGAGAGGGAGGGAGGGAGAGAGGGAGGGAGAGGGAGGGAGAGGGAGGGAGAAAATATGAGTATGTATCCAGGCCTTGCAAAGATTCTTTGACAATTACATCATTGCCTGCCTCAGAGTTCTTATTAAAAGTGATGTATTACTTGGAACCTTGACATTAAACTGGCCCTCCAGTTTAAGGCTCCAAAAGAGGGGGGAGAGAGAGGGGGGGGAAGGGAGGGCAATGGTGGGATTCAGTCAGTTTGCACCTATTTGGGAGAATCGGTTGTTAACTTTCTAAGCAGTTCAGAGAACCGGATGTTGGAAGAAATCTTATTTTGTTTTTTCCCCCTTTACAGGGCTAATCCTGTAAGGAAGGCAGGAAGGAAACATTCTGGTGGTGTTTCTAGCCTAATCTTTATTGCCCTGCTTACAGAAACTGCCTCTCTGGTTAACCCTTATTACATTGTAACAGCTAAGGTGAAGCGCCCATCGACGTGAGTGATGTTGAGTTGGCCACGCCCACATGGTCACACGACCACCAAATCATGCCTAACCCAGCTGGTCATTAGGGCACAGAACCAGTTGTTAAATTATTTGAATCCCACCACTGAGGGAGGGAAGGAGGGAGAGAGAGAAAGAGTGGGAGAGTATCCAGGCCTTGCAAAGATTCTTTAACAATTACATCATTGCCGAAAGGTTTCCTAAAAAAGTCAACATTTAGAATATGTCTGAGTTAAAACATATCACAGTGAAATATCTTTTGAAATGTATTTGCAGGTCACTTGGAAACTTGAAATTAATACCAATACATTTAAGCAGACATGGCTTTGATTGGCTGGCACAGACCTCAGTTAATTGCATTTTGCTCTTATACAGAATAAAATCTCAAATTCAATCATGGAGGTTATGTAGAAAATCCAAACGTCATTAGATCTTCAAAGACAAAATCGTATCTTATAAATGTACTTCAAAAATCCAATTGCTTTAATTCAATTAAATTACATCAAGAAATGCTTCTGAGTTTTCTTTCCTTTTTTAAATTTGAACTTAGTACAGAACATCTTGAGTTCTTTGTTTTACTTTAATAATGGAACACTAATGGGTTCTTATTAGCAGTTTTCTCTTTCCATATAATGCAGAAAAATGTCTTTAATGGTAAAGAAAGTGATTTAAACATTGTGCAATGATAGATAGATAGATAGATAGATAGATAGATAGATAGATAGATAGAATGGATGGAGAGATAGATAGATGGATGATGGAAGGATGGACAGACAGACAGACAGATGATGCATGATAGATAAATGATGGATGGATGGACGGATGGATGGACGGACAGACAAACAGACAGATGATACATGATTGATAAATGATGGATGGATGGATGAATGGATGGAAGGATGGATGGAAGGATAGATAGATAGATAAATATATAGATAGATGTACAACATTGTACAAGGAAAATGATTCCTATAGGATTCCTTCCTTCCTCATACATTTTATTTGAAGAATCTCAAGATACAGTGATTACTATGCTACTATATATCTGATTACTAATTGTGATGATAACTTAACACCAATTATTCATCTGAAATCTAAGGGGCAAGCTTCCCAAATGTTTTACCATGAATGATCTACAAGAAACAGACTTGGGGAGCAGTGAGGCCATGCTGGGAGTGATCCCACACATAGTAAAAACAATGCTCACAAATTTAGCCCTCCTCTAGCCGCCATCATACAATATATGGGGAAAGAGCTGGGGCAAAGCTTAATGGTGCATGCTTCTGAACTAGATTATCGATGCTGTGTGGGATGACTTTCTGTGAGGTAAAAGTGTGCATAGCCTGGAGCTTCAGTGCTGGATGTAGCCTATAACAGGGTTTTCTATCCTCCCCTTCCTCTAAAAAGATAAAGGTAAAGGTTCCCCTCGCACATATGTGCTAGTCATTCCCGACTCTGGGGGGCCAGTGCTCATCTCCATTTCAAAGCCGAAGAGCCAGTGCTGTCCGAAGACGTCTCTGTGGTCATGTGGCCAGCATGACTAAATGCCAAAAGCGCACGGAACGCTTGTTACCTTCCCACCAAAGGGGGTCCCTATTTTTCTACTTGCATTTTTTATGTGCTTTCGAACTGCTAGGTTGGCAGAAGCTGGGACAAGTAACGGGAGCTCACCCCGTTACGTGGCACTAGGGATTCGAACCGCTGAACTGCTGACTTTGCAATTGACATGCTCAGCGTCTTACCCACTAAGCCACCGGGTCCCTTACATCTGGCCAAACTTTGCTACTGAATTATCATTTCTAAATGTGCTATAAGGAGAAAAAATTATGGGTCGTAATGAGAACTTTGTCACAAGAATAGAAATAGAGAAGCTGCTTTCAGATTGAGACAAGATCCTTGTATGAAAGTATCCTTAAATCAATATGGGATGTGGGCTCTTTCTACTTTGGAATATAAAATCCAGAAAAATTAAAACCTACTGTAAGCAGCCAAGGAAAGTACACCCATTCTTACTCATCAGAGTAACTACTATTATTGTTATTAATTACTTAGTTACAGAATAGAATTGGAAGGGACCTTAAAGGTCTTCTAGTCTAAACCCCTGCTCAAACAGAATACTCCAGTGGTGGGATACAGCTGGTTCGGGCCAGTTCAGGTGAACTGGTTATTAAATTGCTGGCTGGCCACGCCCCTCTCCACGCCGCCTCTTCCAGGAGTCCTTGAAATTTCAACCACGCTCCTTCTCCTTCTGTAGTGGAAGGATAATAATAAGAGTAACAGAGTTGGAAGGGACCTTGGAGGCAGTGGTGGGTTTCTACTGGTTCGCCCTGGTTCAGGAGAACCGCTAGCGGTGGCGGCGGGAGGCTCCGCCCATCTGCCCGGATGTCATCACAGATGCTCTGCACATGCTCAGAAGGATGCGTGCATGTGTGCACGCTCACAGTCCCAAACTGGTAGCGAAGGTAAGTGAAAACCACTACTGCTTGGAGGTCATCTAGTCCAGGGGCCACCAACCTTTCGGACCTCAGGGACCACTAAATTCATAATTTTAAATCCTGCGGACCATTAACGTGAATTAGTGACAGGACGGGGTCCTTCAGGCACTTAGCTTGGCCGCCTGTTAGCAAAGAGGAGTGCCTGGGATCAACCCTAGCTTTGCTGTCCCTTGCAGCTAGGAATCTCAAATACAACCAAGAATGAATGTTTGTCTTGTAGCCAGCCCAGGTGCTAAATTGCCCCCCCTCCCCCCAGCAAACTCTGTCTCTTGAGGAGCCCAGCTGAAGGTCCATGTACCACTCACTGAAGCACCTGGACTCCCAAGGAAGAAGGGAGGGGCTGGAGCTACTAAACAGGCAGCCAAGCTAAAATCCTGAAGGACCCTATCCCATCAGCGAGTGGGATTAATTGTTTTGGCAGGCTGTATCCAGCCCAGGGGCCATAGTTTGAGGATCCCTGATTTAGTGCAATATAAAAAATGCAAAAATGCAAAGATTTTTCTGCGGACCACCAAAATTTTCTTGCGGACCACCAGTGGTCCACGGACCACCAGTTGCTGACCGCTGATCTAGACCAACCCCCTGCTCATGCAGGAGACCTATACTAGGGATTAAAACCGCCGAACTGCCGACCTTTCTGATCGACAAGCTCAGCGCCTTAGCCACTGAGCCACCTCTTGATACCACCCTGGTTTTCAGCTCTCTCTCGTTCCATCTTCCATTACGCGAAGAGCTGTTAAGCTCTTCGTTTGCCCAATTTCAGATCCCTTTAACAGGCCCTGTTAACAAGGCTTCCGATGCCCTGCTGATCATGGAGGAAATAGCAAATGCATTTAAAAGCTTCCAACACACCATGGCGTCAGACCTGCCTTGCATTCCAATCCTTGTCTGAGCTATCAAGGCAGATTTGCATTCTAATGCCTTATTAACCTGGTGAGACGTGTGGGAAGGGAGAAAGAACAGTTCTCAACAATGCACAACAGATGTCTGGAAGGGATGTGTTGGCAGGCAAGTAGATGAAGGAACGAAGCACATGTAGACTGAACAGTGGAGGTGGGCAAACATTAGTGGTTCTCGTCTATCGATCCACATGTATGAACAGGGTATAATAGGATGCTTGCTCATTTACCACCCAATACAACTAGGCTTGCTAATGTTCTGACCTAGGCTTCCTGAGATAGTAGAAAGCACACAATTAGTCCCAAAACCCTCTTTTTAAAATTTTAACGGCTGTGAATTCCTTTCATTCACAGCACGCGCTGAATCACCAAGAGTTTATAAATAGTCCAACAGAAGTCTGCCACAGTCCTTCAGATAAGGCTCATAAACACCCACCTTTATCTTCTTTGACACACTGCCAAAGACCTAATTGGCAATTATCTTGGCAAGGCCGCACGGAAACACAGAGTCAAAAACGGAGCTTCAAAGTACAAACTGACACCATCCACAACGTTGCTTCCTGCAAAGGCCCATGTGCCTTTGCTCTTTCTTTATGTCTTATGGGAGGGGCCAATCATCTCCAAGCCTTACTCCCAAGTTGTCCCTTTTGTTTTAACTGTTCTTGCCTTCTGGCAGCCCTGCGCATGCGCACACTAGGAATAGGCTGCCCCTGTGCCTCTGCCTCTCTGATGTCCGACTCTGGAGGCTCTGGAGTCCACACATAACTGCCAGATGGTCCTGGCCCCATCTCTGCCTCCGACGCAGAACCCTCGTCTGAGCCTTCCCCAGACTCCAGGACTGGCCCATGTTCCTCCCCAACCTCCTCACTGTCCGACTCTGCCGGCTCCACAGGCTGCTGGCAGACCACAACAGCTAGGTGGCTTAAGGAGCTAGTATTTACATTCTTCACACTAAGCAAAAGCTCAGAAGTTCTTTCGGATCTGGAGACTGATTGATTGGGCTCCTACATTTTTAGCCAAGAACTTTTTTGTGTTCATTTTTTCCTCCCAGGAGGTGATAGAAGTTAGGTAGACAAACAAACAGGCAGATAGACATACTTCCTGGTCTTCATATATACATCCTTATAGTCTCCCGTATGAAGTGTCTCTGGTCCTACTTTATGGGGAGGGACAGGATTCAAACAGGTCAATCAGTAGTGGCCAAAATTGTGGAATTTTGTGTATTTTCTAAAAATTAGCTAATAACACCACTTTTTTTTTGAGTAGTACTGTAAAATTATATATCAATGGAAAGATAATTTAATCAAGAATGTAACGCAATAACTTTTATGAAGGATTTGCTATTAGAATAGCAGTTAGAGTATAAAGAAGAAAAGTGAAACACGTAGAAAAAATGAGATATACAAAAATTATCCCCATGTCAGTTAATACTTAGTTGGGTAACCTTTAGCATGAATTACGGCCTTACAACGTCTTCCCATGGAGTGAACCAAGTCTTTGAGTTCTGCAGCTGTTTTAATGGGAAACCAAGATTGAAGAATTGCTTCTATTGACTGGGTTTTATTGCTGGGTCACTTCTGATTAACAAGTTTCTTTAGTTGGCTCCATAGTTTTTCAATTGGGTTAAGGTCTGGGCTATTCCCAGGCCATTGTAGCAGTGAAATAGGTTTCTCTTGAAACTCCAAAGAAAAAAGTAGTGTTATTAGCCATCAAACCTCAAAAATACACTTTTCCCAAAAGGTTTCCATAATTCTGGCCACTATTGTATTCTCCAAAGCACCTGAAGGCAGAATAAGAAGGAACAGATGGAAACTAATTGAGAAGAGAACCAATCTAGAACTAAGGAGAAAATTCCTGAGACTTAGAACAACTCACCAATGGAATCCTTTGGGTTTAAGATTTCCCCATTTTGCCATCCGCTTTTCGCTGCAAACTTAACATTCACAAAAATATACAGCTCCTTCCTTAATTATTTTAGTAACCACACAAACTTCCGCACCCCATAACAATGCTGTAAAACACCAAACTTGGTTTTCCTTGAGTTAGGAAATGAAAAAAACAACAACAATGGTGATTTAAAAATGTTTTTATATACATGATTCAATTGGCTTACACTTTCTTTGAGCTACCCCTTTCTTTTTCTCTTTCTCTATTCATCCCCTGCAATTAACATGCATTTGTATTGCGTAGCAAGTTAGTTTTTGTTCTCCTCTAAATGACCGTGAACATTGATGTACACACAAGATGTATTATGTTCTACAAAAATCAGGTAATCTATGGATATTTTAAGGAACCGGCTTCAGAAAATGTCAGGTTCTGCTCCGGAAAGCAGCAATTGCATTAAAATAATGAGCCGCTTTCTCAGAGAACAAGAAAAGAGGCTGCAATTACAGATCAAGGTAATTGCTTCAACGTTGACTATTGTTGTTCTCCTCATTTAAATAGTGGCACAATTCATACAGTGCTACAATTTTTTGTTGTTGTTGAAAGGACAATGTGAGTTTACAACCCAACAAAAGCCTTCTTTTAGATCAGTCATCACAGGTGGCAATATAAGGGCATATCACAAGTAGGATGGATTTTCTAATAATTTAAAATCTGATCAAATGGCAATTCAAGATGATATGATGCTTTTTTTAAAAAAAGCATCTATTCAAAAAGTCACTTCTTCCAAGCACTCTTTGTTATGGGTTTAATTCAGCCAACAATCAAAGAGTGTAGAAACAAGGGAAGTAACCAGTGGTGGGTTGTCCCCAGTTTGGACTGGTTTTATAGAACCGGTAGTAAAACCAGCAGGAGGCTCCACCCACCGACCCCGACATCATCAGGACGCTTCTGTGCATGCGCAGAAGAGCGCACGCGCAGCCCCATTCTGAACCGGTAGTAAAGGTAAGTAGAACCCACCCCTCAAAACAACGTACTCTCAATTGATAAAAAAGCAATATACTAGTATGTATAGTATTACTATTTACAATATGTGCATGAAACACCAAACCAGATTTTCTTCCAACTGTATCTCTGTTAAGTAGACTTTATTGGATTAAAGTGAGCTAAATACGAACTCAATATTGAGTTGTCCTCCTCGCAGGTCAACACCTTGGCTCACATTCCACAATCCCTCTCTCTATAAAGTACTTCTTATAAACAGTTTTTCACCCCTATCTTGATTCACATCCCAGTGCTTTCCCACACCGACATACCGTGTTTCCCTGAAAATAAGACCGGGTTTTATATTAATTGTTGCTCCAAAAATTGCATTAGGGCTTATTTTCTGGTTAGGTTTTATTTTGGGGGAAATATGGTACTAAATGTATCCATCTGGCTGACAATCTTAACGGGCTTATTTTGGGGGGTAGGTCTTATATTACAAGCATCCTGAAAAATCATGCTAGGGCTTATTTTCTGGTTGGGTTTTATTTTTGGGGAAATATGGTACTAAATGTATCCATCTGGCTGACAATCTTAATGGGCTTATTTTGGGGGGTAGGTTTTATATTACAAGCATCCTGAAAAATCATGCTAGGGCTTATTTTCTGGTTGGGTTTTACTTTTGGGAAAACGGTATTCTCTCTCTCTCTCTCTCTCTCTCTCCATTTCATTTTTTTCTGATTGAGAAAGTTGATTACATGTCATGTCATCCTCTAAGTTTCATAGATCCATGAAAGTTAGTTATTAAAGCACTGGGCAATGTACCTACTTAGAAAACTATTTTGTTTTCTGAAAACTAAGAATAGACCAAGAGAAGAGAATATTCAGGGTTGAACTGCAGGGTTGTTGGTGCTCTCAAAACTTTGTTGTTTTCTTGAAGACATTTCATCCCCCAACTAGGTAACATCATCAGTGCTAGAAAGGAATGGAGTTGCTTGGTCTTTGTTGGTGGGAGTGTTCTTGGTGTTAACTAGGGCAAGCCATTAGTCTATAAACAGAGAGCAAACCCCATTCCCTTCTAGCACTGTTGGTATTTTAATGTTTATTAAGGTTTTATTTTATTATATAAAATACAAAGAAGAGAAGAAAAAATAGGTAATTAAGGGCATGACATACAAGGGGAAAGGAGAAAAAGAACGAAAAGGGGGCATTGACATCCAACTCTTCTTAGCACAGTAAAAGATAAAAACACTCCAACCTCAAATTTTGGTTTTACAGATTAATATATAACCAGCCATTCCTATAACATCGAAACTTCCTAATCAACAAAACCAAAGGCAAAGTTTCTTTTCTTTTTCTTTACAAGCACAAATTCCAGAAGTGATATCCAAATAAAAAAAACCGTATTTTCCTCTCTGGATAAAATAATCAATTTAACCATTTCTGCTTTATCTTCCATGCTGTGGAAATTATGTGTATTTCTATTTGCACTTACTAATCTTTGCTAGCACTGTTGATAATACCTGGTTGAGTAATGAAACATGTGCAAGAAAACAACCAAGCTCAGAGAGCACCAAAGACCCCACACTAAGCATAGAGCTCAACTTTAGAAAACCCATTTGGTTTTCTTTAGGTGTTATCCCAACATGCCAACTGGCTTTTTTTAATGATCAAAATAATACACAGACTTCAACGGATAATTAGAACTGCAGAAAAAACAATGGCTGCCAACCTGCCTTCCATTGAGGACATGTCTACTGCACGAGTCAAGAAGAGGGCTGTGAAAATATTTACAGACCCCTCACATCCTGGACATAAATTATTTCAACTTCTACCCTCAAAAAGACGCTATAGGGCATTGAACACCAGAACAACTAGACACAAGGACAGTTTTTTCCTTAACGCCATCACTCTCCTTAACAACTAATTCCCACAACACTGTCAAATAATTTACTAAGACTATATTACTATTATTCTTCTCTTCCTTACTAGTATCTATCCCTTCCCACTTATTACTATAACCATGTTGCTTGTATCTTTCAACTATATTGTTTTTATTTGTTTCCTAGAATGATTTGATAGCTTGACTATCACTAAGTATTGTATCTTTTTATTCTTGATGAATGTATTTTAATCTCCTTATGTACCCTGAGAGCATATACACCTAAGACAAATTCCTTCTGTGTCCAATCACACTTGGCTAATAAAGAATTCTATTCTATTCTATTCTATTCTATTCTATTCTATTCTATTCTATTCTATTCTATTCTATTCTATTCTAGTCTAGTCTAGTCTAGTCTAGTCTACTCTACTCTACTCTACTCTACTCTACTCTACTCTAATTCATATTCTACTCTATAGTACTCTACTCTACTCTACTCTACTCTACTCTAATTCATATTCTATTCTATTCTATTCTATTCTATTCTATTCTATTCTATTCTATTCTATTCTATTCTATTCTATTCTATTCTATTCTATTCTATATACTGTGTTTCCCCAAAAATAAGACCTTGTCTTATATTTTTTGAACCCTAAAATAAGTGCTTGGCCTTATTGCCATGCGCTCAAAAGCCTGATTCGGCTCATTATCAGGGGATGCGTTATTTTGGGGGAAACAGGATAGCAATACAGTGAAAATACAGCCTGTGTCTTGCATCTGGTGTGTTCTGGGTTGACTGGCTCACACAGGAGCTGATCAAGAGGGGTGGGAGGAAATTATGGAGCAATTCCTTGGTTCTCCCACTGGAAAATTAAGTCACCTCCAGGGAGCTCTTGAATGCCATCTTGCTGTCCCCAGTTGGCAATACTGTCATTGACTAAAAGGATTCCAGGTTGGAGTTCCGGACTTATCTGCTTTAACAAAAAAAATGACAGCAACTGTTCCTTTGTCTGGGGAAGAAAAACCAAAAGTGAACGCTTCTCTTCTCTGTGAAGTCAAGCCTAATTGCTTTATTAGGCTCTGCAGACTGGAATTTCCTTATCCTCCGAGTGCTTTTATCTGAGGATGTGCAAAGGGCAGGGGGAAAAAACGTGCTACTTATTTCTTTTTTTAGTCTTTCCTCTTCTTTGTTGGCTTTCTGTCACTCCCACCAAGGACCACTTTGTTGTGACAAGCTTAGACAATACATAATGTTTACAGTTTCTGGTTGTAGGTTTCCCGGGGAAGATGAAAAAAAAAACCATTCTGGAAGAAAACAATGACTAACATCTGCGTATTGTTGGTCCAAAAATAATAACCCTGTATAACCCCCCAGAGTTTGAACTCAACATAAATTGGCTTTTAACTTTTCTTGGTAGAAATTCCAACCAAGTATTTACTCTCAGCAAGGACAGGAATGCCATGGTTTTACCTCTCTTTGGAAGCTGAATGAGCAGAAGCAGCTTCTTGGATAGGAAGCGAAACGTCTTCAAAGAAAGAACAAGGAAGTCCAGTTGCCTCCTGAAAAAGCACCTGGATGACCTGGATGACAGAGAATCTCTATAAATCATCACTCACCAACTGGTGGTCCATGGACCACTGGTGGTCCACAAGAAAATTTTGGTGGTCCGCAAGAAAAATCTTTGCATGTTTGCATTTTTTTATATTGCACTAAATCAGGGATCCTCAAACTATGGCCCCTGGGCTTGATACGGCCTGCCAAAACAATTAATCCCACTCGCTGATGGGATAGGGTCCTTCAGGCATTTAGCTTGGCTGCCTGTTTAGTAGCTCCAGCCCCTCCCTTCTTCCTTGGGAGTCCAGCTGCTTCAGTGAGTGGTACATGGACTCCTCAAGAGACAGAGTTTGCAGGGGGGGGGGGTGCAATCTAGTGCCTTGGCTGGCTACAAGACAAACATTCATTCTTGGTTGTATTTGAGATTCCTAGCTGCAAGGGACAGCAAAACTAGGTTTGACCCCACACCTCTTTGCTAATAGGTGGCCAAGCTAAGTGCCTGAAGGACCCCGTCCTGTCACTAATTCATGTTAGTGGTCCGCGGGATTTAAAATTATGAAATTAGTGGTCCCTGAGGTCCGAAAGGTTGATGGCCCCTGCTATAAATCTTCCTTTGGAGTATTTATTTATTTATTTATTTATTTATTTATTTATTTATTTATTTAGTCAAACATGTATGAGACAACAGATATAAGTATAAGCTTGGATATGAACACAGGAAATGGGTACGAAGAAATGGGGACAGTAGGACAGGGACGGTAGGTATGCTGGAGTGCTTATGCACGCCCTCTTTATGGACCTCTTAGGAATGGGGTGAGGTCCGCAGTAGACAGTTTACAATTAAAGTTTCAGGGCTTTGAGGATGTAACAACAGAGTCAGGTAGTGCATTCCAGGCATTGACCACTCTGTTGTTGAAGTCGCATTTTCTGCAATCGAGTTTGGAGTGGTTTGCCTCAAGTTTGTATCTATTGTGTGCTCATGCATTGTTGTGGTTGAAGCTGAAGTAGTCATTGACAGGTAGGACGTTGTAGCAGATAATTTTGTGTACTATGCTTAGGTCAGACTGTAGATGGCGTAGTTCTAGGTCCATGATGGCGAACCTATGGCACGGGTGCCACAGGTGGCACGCGAAGCCATATCGGTGGGCACGCGAGCTCAACTCCGACACGCATGCATGCGCCAGCCAGCTGATTTTCGGGCCTTCTGGGCCCACCAGAAGTCAGGAAACACACTGTTTCCGGCCTCCAGAGGGCCTCTGGGGGTGGGGGGAAGGCCATTTTTGCCTTCGTCAGGCTCCTAGAAAGGCTCTGGAGCCTGGGGAGAGGAAAAAAACGGCCCACCGTGCCATCACTTGCCAAAAGCGGGAGGGGGGCGGGGCGCATAGAATTATGGATGTGGGCACGTGTGCGTGTGACCCCACCGCGCTCCCCCCACTTTTGGCACGTGATGGCAAAAAGGTTAGCCATCACTGTTCTAGGTTGTCCAAGAACCAAAATTTCAAGCCTGGTGGCATAAGGTATTTTATTGCGAGCAGAGGAGTGGAGGACTCTTCTCGTGAAATACCTCTAGATGTGTTCAATTGTATTAATGTCTGATATACAGTGTGGATTCCAGGCAGACGAGCTGTATTTGAGAATTGGTCTAGCAAAGGATTTGTATGCCCTAGTTTGCAGTACAATGTTACTGGAGAAGAAGCTTCACAAAATTAGGTTAACAACTCTTAATGCCCTTTTGAAAATGCTGTTACAGTGAGCTCTGTCAAAATACAGAATCCGAATTCTTGTTTCTGTTCTTGTTGTTAGTATTGTTCATGCAAATGACCAATACCCAATAAAACTGACACATTGAAAAGGATGCAATTACTCCCATTGAAATCAAATGCCTTATAGATGACTTGCTTACATCTGGTCTTACTTCCAAGGTGTACCAAAAGTTTGAGGACAGAGCCTTCTGGCCAAAAATCAGAAGGAGTTTCAGAGTACTTTTAAAGGTAAAGGTAAAGGTTCCCCTTGCACATATGTGCTAGTCGTTCCCGACTCTAGGGGGCGATGCTCAGCTCCGTTTCAAAGCCCAAGAGCCAGCGTTGTCTGAAGTCATCTCCGTGGTCATGTGGCCGGCAAAGGTCAACGACAAAGGTGCACGGAATGCTGTTACCTTTCCATCAAAGTGGTCCCTATTTTTCTACTTGCATTTTTTATGTGCTTTCGAACTGCTAGGTTGGCAAAAGCTGGGACAGGTAACAGGAGCTCACCCTGTTACACGGCACTACGGAACTCCAACTGCCGACCTTTCGATCAACAAGGAACAGTCTCTTAGCCACTGAGCCACCACACCCCTTAGAGCACTTTTACCAAAAAACAAATTATACTAAAAGTCATAAATATATACGAATTATAATTGGATGCGCGGAGTGGCTAAATGTATGTAGCATTTACATTGGGGAGGAGAAAGGGTAAAAACCAATAAGAGAGGCTAGGCAGACACAGGATGTATATAATAACAAATAGATAACAAATATTTTATCAGTTAGCAGTTGCAATATGTTAAAAAAAACAACACACACACACCCCATAGTTTTGCTAATATCTTCTGAGATCGCCTGAACACAGTCTGCTTCTCTGTTGTGCTGGAAAAGTTTCTTTCTTTCTAAACAGCTATTTTTATATCTTATTGTGAAGTATCCTAGAAGATAAAAATTCTCGGCTATTGCTTTAGGTTGTTCCGAATCCGATGTCAAACTGGCATCCGTTAATTTCTTCAGAACTGCAAGTAATTGGGAACTATAATCCAATAATTGCTATGAAGTGAGATACTTATCTCAAGCATATATTTTTATGTTGAAGTGATCCAGGAACATTCTTAGTGAAAGAGACTATCTAACATTTCTCTCTCTCTCTCTCTTCCTCTCTCTCTCTCTCTCTCTCTCTCTCTCTCTCTCTCTCCTCTGTCATCTATCTATCCATCCATTATCTTTCTCATCTATCTATCTATCTATCTATCTATCTATCTATCTATCTATCTATCTATCTATCTATCTAATCAACTAGTTGGGACTTGCAAAACTACAGACAAAAAGAAAAAGAGAAATAAAAAAAATTAACAATGGGTTCTCACAATTTTTTCAGCCAAGCACACAAATATTTTTCTCTGAAGGCATTATCGTATCCATCCAGCTTCCACTAGTCCATACATTGTGACCTTACTGTTAAATTTCCTATCCTACATTTCTAGAAATTGGAACTTCTGCTTACCTGATCCACCCTTTGCAATGAGGAAAACGTGAAGCTTTGCTTTGTCTTTCTAGAGAGACAAATCTTCCTGATCCGTGGTGAAATCCTCCTCGGATTGTCACCGGTTCACTATCCGTGCATGTGTGGTTTGCGCCAAATGCGTACTGTGTGCTGGCATGCACGGTGTATGCCAAAAGCACGCTGCGCACACATGCACGGTGTGGAAAAAGAAGATTTCACTAGGTAAATAGGTAAGTAGGTTCACTAGGTAAGTAGAACAGCGAGGGGGAGGAACAGCTGTGCCGCAGGATTTCCTGCTTTCTAGCGAAGCTAAACCGCGTGGCACAGCTGATCTTTGGAAATACCGATTCGTATGAACCGGTAGCTATTTTTACCTACCAGTTTCACCAAACCAGTAGGTTTTTAAACTACCGTTTCAACCGAACTGGTAGCTAACTATCGGTTCGCTCAAACTGGTAGCATTTTTTTTGCTACTGGTTCACCCAAACCGGTAGTTTTTATCATTACCAGTTTGCGCGAACCAGAGCAAACCGGTAACATTTCACCTGTTACCCTTGTTACCTTGTGCACCCTTGTTCCTGATCCTTATTAGTTCTTTAGAATTTGATTTTCCTGGAGTTTGATTGTCTTCACCCCGAGATAAATGGGTTGAATTAAACTGACAGATCAGATTTAGGTTTTCATTCTTCCATAACTGAACTTCTGGAGAGGAGCATTCTCTTCATTCCCACAGATCTAACTCAGAGATTATTTTTCTGTTATCTTTCAGAGGAAAAAAAACAAACATGGGAAAAATAACTCAGACCCAAGAAGTAAGTCTCCCTAATATATTCACGAATCTTGCAAACGGGCAGACATTTTTTTTTCTAATTCTTTGCCAATACATTTTATTAATCAAAGCCTATTGATGGTGACTGCACAGTGTGAATTTTGTGACAACAGAATATCTTCAAGGCCTCACCTTATTTGTTTTATTTGCCTCTCCCATTTCTGATGCCTTTTTAATTTAAATGAGCTTATCTTTCCGCTCCATTTGCATTTGTAGTGAAATGAAAGGCAAGCGAGGATAAAAGTTGAGTCAGCAAGGATTGTGCAAACTACTAATAAACAGTGACTATGCAAAATGGGTTTGTAAGAACACTCCATAGTGGAGTGTGGGTGGCCTATCCAATGCGCACTAATGAGCTTGATAGAATTAACTCCAAGGAAATGTGAAAATGATTTCAGTCTTCTCCTACCGCAACCCCCACTAACCAATCACTAGTTACCTTGTTAATTGGCACTCACAACTACGGCTCACAATTAGCAACCGTTTAAATCCCTACATGGTATGCATTTACAATTCATTCTTGCAGGCAGAATAACCAAACACAATTATGGACATGCTAAACACAATCTGTTTCCCCCCCACGGAATGACTGAGAACAACACAAGAATTCATTCATGTCAATAGACTTTGCATAGGATTATTTTGTGGTGGATTGTTGCCCAAGGTTTCTGAAAGATGATGGCTTTTCAAGATGCTGTGTGTTTGGGAAGAAGGTGCATCTTCTCCAATTTGCTCAAGACGGCTCCCCTATTGAAGGGGAGAAAATATGCAACCACTTGCACGCCGAATCTTACATCTTTTTAGCATTTGATTTACAGCTACTAAATAATTTGCCAAGTATAATTTGTAATTAAGTGTCTTCTTCTCATTCATATGCACACATTAATGAATATCTGTCATCATTCTGTTGTTGTTAATAGCCTCTTCATTGCTATTCTGGAATATCTTTAAAGATCAGACCAATTTTTCAACAGGTCAATATTCTTAGTATTCTTTTGATTATTTAAAGAACTAATTTATTTAGTTTTCCACTGCAAGAGTTGTTCTTTTTTTAAAAGGTATGTTTGTTCAACTGAGATGAACAGAAGGCTTGAAAAAGATGGAGAATACAAAAACTCACTGTAAGGGTATCATGTACCAAAAGCTTATCTAGAGCAAAGATGAGGTCAGGTCTGTTTTGTTTTTTGATTGAAGTTCACCAGAGCTATAGGTCAGATAATAGAATAGAATAGAATAGAATAGAATAGAATAGAATAGAATAGAATAGAATAGAATAGAATACTTTGTTGGCCAAGTGTGATTGGACACACAAGCAATTTGTCTTACATGCATATGCTCTCAGTGTACATAAGGAGAATAAAATACATTCATCAAGAATAAAAATATATAACACTTAGTGATAGTCAAGGTTAGTAATAAGCTATCAAATCATACTAGGAAACAAATATATTGGAAGATACAAACAACATGGTTATAGTAATAAGTGGGAAGAGATAGATACTAGTAAGGAAGAGAAAAATAATAGTAATACAGTCTTAGTAAATTATTTGACAGTGTTGTGGGAATTAGTTGTTAAGCAGAGTGATGGCATTCAGGAAAAAAACTGTTCTTGTTGCTAGTTGCTTTGGTGTGCAGTGCCCTATAGTGTCTTTTTGAGGGTAGAAGTTGAAACAATTTATGTTCAGGATGTGAGAGATCTGTAGATATTTTCCCAGCCCTCTTTTTGACTCGTGCAGTATACAGGTTCTCAAGGGAAGGCAGGTTGGTAGCCATTGTTTTTTCTGCAGTTCTAATTATCCGTTGAAGTCTGTGTTTGTCTTGTTGGGTTGCAGACTCAGATTGTGAAGTCAAACAAAAAGCTCAGGAGAGATTCAACATGACGCAGTACCTACGATCACACTTGGAATATCACATCCAGTTTTGGTCGCCACGATATAAAAAAGACATTAAAGACTAGAAAGAGTGCAGAGAAAACTCATCAAAGATTTTGATGTGTTCATGAAACTCCATTATTAACTGGCCTTAGAGAGCCCATATTGACTTGGTGATTCTACTGTACATGAATTGTTGCATCATAAATGTAGAAAGCTACAGTGAAGAAATGAAAAGCAGCAAAAGGAATGAAGATAACATCCATCCATCCATCCATCCATCCATCCAACCATCCAACCATCCAACCATCCAGTATCTTGTATATATTATGATGTTGTCAACTCGCAAAGCATTTCTAGTCTGCTCTCGAGTTGCCATGGAAAGAAAGGAGGGAGAACTGAGGGAGCAGTTCGAGAGCTGCGTGCAAAAGCACATTTCACACATACCTTCCTCCAAGGTTGGGTCTCAGATTACCAAAGCTGGCTTGTGAGGTGTGTTTTCCACAGCCCACGAAAGTGCCTCATTGGAGAATGTGATTTATGACACAGCCTGAAAGGATGGAGGGTGGGTGGGTAAAACAGGATCAGAGTTGAGCCATAAATTATGTGTGGCAGAGTTGCCTACTTTCAGTCTCATGATGCTTGCTTGTTTTCGGCTGCCATTGTAACGGGAGGGGGGAGGCATTGTAGGTATTTGGGAGGGAGGGAAGTGAGCTGGTGGAGATGTCTCGGAAAAGGCGGGAAAATTCTCACTGTCTTTATAGCAGCTGTGGAGAGAGCTAATGACTGTCAAGATCAACCGTCCTGACATACCAGATAGATGGGGCCACCTAAAGAAGTACCCCGCATGACACCTTGGGGAGATGTGGATTGGACATTGAACCTGAGACTGTGGGGGGGGAGGGATTTGGGGGATGCTTTCAATGTGTAATTATTGTGCCTATTGCCTCAGACTTTGCTTTTCTTTCGCTGCATTCAGTTCACACTCAGTAAAATTACCTTTCTCTACCAACATGGAGTCGGGGGTTTTCTTTCTTGAGTTTTGAACGGAGGCAAGCCTGACACCTACACTCAGGAAGTTGCTGACAGATGTATCTGCATATAGGCCTACCTGTAGAAGATTTCACAGGGAAAAATTGGGGGGGGGGAGCAGAATTATTAATAGAAAATCCATTGCCACCCCCAGAATAACATATAAATGGGTCATTCAGAAACAGTGAAATTTTATGACCCTTCTGATGGGTTTATCCATTTAAATGGAAGTAATTTTGAGTAGTTCTATTATTTTTTTAAAAAAATCTCCCTGAAATAAAAATGCTCTGGGTTTTAATGGTCGTACTCCAAATTATGGTTCCCAAATGTCAACTCTAGCTGAAATGCTAATGTCCCTATATATGCTTTTTGGAAAGGGAAGGGGAGAGAAATGTAAATTCAGCCTAAAATGTACCATTTGTTTCTCCAGAAGAAACACAGTTCCATAAATCAATCTTACTTTAAACAACAACAACAAAATATTGTTTTTCATTAATATTCATCTTCAGCCCATAAGCACCTTCGTAGTAAGCAAAAGAGGGAGACCTTTGATTTTAGTACTTTCTTCTCCATCTTTGCCTTGCCATTCATTTCTTGAGGCATGTATTGAATCCCCTTTTTAATTTTATGCGGTTGGAATTATTCGCTTTCATGTTTCTACATTTTGTTAGGCTAAGAAGTGTTCTGTGCTCCATTTGATATTAGGAATGTAGAGGAACATAGGAGGAACACAACAACAGCAGAAAGTTAAGACCAAAGCAGGATGCCAGTTAACTGAACTGCAGGTGAGGTATCTATTTTGAAGAAATACAGACTTGTTTTCCCCCTGGTGGCATATATTTTAAGTACCTGGAATATTGCATCCAGTTTTGGTCACCATATTACAAAAAAAGATGTTGAGACTTTGGAAAAAGTGCAGAGAAGGGCAACTGAGCTGATCAAGGACCTGGGGACTAAAACATAGGAAGAACGGTTGCAGGAATTGGGTGTGGCTAATCTAGAGAAGGGATTAAAGGGATAAAAGGGATGTGGTGGCTCAGTGGCTAAAACGCTGAGCTTGTCGATCAAAAGGTCAGCAGTTCAGTGGTTCGAATCCCTAGTGCCGCGTAATAGGGTGAGCTCCCGTTACTCGTCCCAGCTTCTGCCAACCTAGCAGTTCGAACGCATGTAAAAAATGCAAGTTGAAAACTAGGGACCACCTTTGGTGGGAAGGGAACAGCATTCCGTGTGCCTTTGGCATTTATTCATGCCGGTCACATGACCACGGAGGCATCTTTGGACAGCACTGGCTCTTCGGCTTTGTAATGGAGATGAAGCCTCACCCCCTAGAGTCTGGAACGACTAGCACATATGTGTGAGGGGAACCTTTACCTTTACCTTTAATCTAGAGAAAAGAACGACTAGGGGTAACATGATAGCAGTATCCCAGGATTTGAGGGGCTGCCACAAAGAAGAGGGGTTCAACTTATTTTCCAACACGCCAAAAGTCAAGTCAAGAAACAATGGATAGAAACAGATCAAGGAGAGAAGCAACCTGGAATTAAGGAGAAACTTCCTAAGAGTGAGGATAATTAACTAGTAGAACGGCTTGCCTTCAGAAGTTGTGGGTGCTGATCGGCTGGGTCTTCTTTTGTTGCTCTGCACAAGAGAACGGAGCTGGAAAGCAGGTTAGTGGGGTGGGGAGGTAATGGGAATTTTGCAGTATCCTTCCCCCAGGTGTGGGGAGGGAATGGGGATTTTGCAGTATCCTTCCCCCAGGAGTGGGGTGGGAATGGAAATTTTGCAGTATCCTTCCCCCAGGAGTGGGGAGGGAATGGAGATTTTGCAGTATCCTTCCTCCAGGAATGGAAAGGGAATGGGGATTTTGCAGTATCATTCCCCTGAAGTGGGGTGGGAATGGAGATTTTGCAGTATCCTTTCTCTGCCATGCCCACCAAGCCACGCCCACCAAGCCACGTCACACTCACCAAGCCACACCCACAGAACCATTAGTAATTTTTTTTTTAATCCTACCACTATGCGTGGAGAAGTATTGCTTTGGGGACGCCAAAAGTTTGTGATGGCTTTTGTGTATTCATGTTAGTCCATGCAAGATACTTTGATATTGCTTGGTCATTATGTTAATCCAAACTCCCTAAGATTTGGATTTACTTACTAGGTCTTTCTCAGCAGCAGGAAGAGGAAGAAAAAGACTGAAGAGAGATTAAAAAGTATGGGGTTTTGCAGGCAAGTTTATGGACACAAAGAGGCGGGAAGTAATTTTCTTTTTATTTCTTCCCTGAGTTATAATAATAATGAAAAAAAGCTTTAGATTTCTGGACTACTCAGTGCAGGATTAAAAGAAAAAAAAATTGTACCAGCTTAGGTGAACAATAATTATATATTCTGTGTGAGATAAAAAAAAAAAACATTCTGATGGAACCCTGTTAGTCCTTTCATCACGTTCAACAGAATTCATCTCCCTTGCTGTGTACAGCATTAATAAGACAAGTTAATAGAGAGTGTCCTGACATACGGCATTTTGCATGGTATGGGAGCAGCTCTGTAGCGGACAAAAAAATCTCTACAGAGAATCATTAAAACTGCCCAGAATATCATCGGACTCCAGCTACCAGCCCTGGATGACATCTTTGAATCTCGCTGTTTGAGGAAGTTGCATAACGTTCTCAGAGACTCTTCCCATCCTGCTTACAATCTTTTTGGACTGTTGCCTTCTGGCAGAAGATACAGAACAATTAAAACTCAGATCACACGTTTTCTGAATAGTTTTTATCCCAGAGCTATCATTGCACTCAACAATGAACTAAAGGGCCACCATCAGTGAGCTATTGGACAGCATTACTTGGTCTGTTGTGTGGATGTTTGGGTGGTTTAGGGGTGGGGAATTGTGGTGGGTGGGAGTGTGTTTGGGGATTGTTATGTGTGTTGGACCTGGTCTTTGGGTGTTAAGTGAATTTTGTGGTATGGGTATACTGTGTATACACGTACAATGACAATACAGTTATTATTATTATTATTAATGGAATTTATTTTGTCACAAACGTTACACTTTCAAAGCCTTGTGCCTGACCATCTTTGAAGGATCTACAGTAACTTCAAAAAGGTATGAATAAGCTCTATTAAAGAACAGAAATCTGATATGAATGGCTTTTTGAAAGCATCTGATAGGAGAAAACGAAACAAAAGGAGGATATGTACATCAATAGTTCATGCTTCTTTCCCTAATTTGTAAACTATCAAGGTGAACATTGATCTTAAGGCCAGATAGGATAAGAATGTAATTTCCTGAAAATTTCCTGCAGCAAATTAACGTGTTACAACAGACCTACATTACCTAGGAAATAACAGGGGGGACATGATAGCAGTGGTCCAATATTCAAGGGGCTGCCACCAAGAAGATGGGGCCAAGCTATTTTTCAAAGCACCAGAAGGCAGGACAAGAAGCAATGGAGGGAAACTAATCAAGGAGAGAAGCAACCTTGAACTAAGAATAAATTTTCTAACAGTGAGAACAATCAATCAGTGGAACGGCTTGCCTCCAGACGTTGTGCGTGCTCCATCACTGGAGACATTTAAGAAGAGACTGGACAGTCATCTGCCTGGAATGGTATAGAGTATTGTGCTTGAGCAGGGGATTGGACAAGAAGACTTCCAAGGTCTCTTCCAGCTCTATTCTGTTTGATAAACAGCAGGGCATCAAATAGAATAGAATAGAATAGAATAGAATAGAATAGAATAGAATAGAATAGAATAGAGTAGAGTAGAGTAGAGTAGAGTAGAGTAGAGTAGAGTAGAGTAGAGTAGAGTAGAGTAGAGTAGAGTAGAATAGAATAGAATAGAATAGGAGTTGGAAGGGACCTTGGAGGTCATCTAGTCCAACCCCCTGCTTAGGCAGGAAACCCTACACCACTTCAGACAAATGGTTATCCAACATCTTCTTAAAAACTTCTAGTGATGGAGCATTCACAACTTCTGGAAGCAAGTTGTTCCACTGATTAATTGTTCTAACTGTCAGGAAATTTCTCCTTAGTTCTGAGTTGCTTCTCTCCTTGATTAGTTTCCACTCATTGCTTCTTGTCCTGCCCTCAGGTGCTTTGAAGAATAGCTTGACTCCCTCTTCTTTGTGGCAGCCCCTGAGATATTGGAACACTGCTATCATGTCTCCCCGAGTCCTTCTTTTTGTTAAACTGGACATACCCAGTTCCTGCAACCGTTTTTCATGTTTTAGCCTCCAGTCCCCTAATCATTTTTATGGCTCTTCTCCGCAGTCTTTCTAGAGTCTCCATATCTTGTTTACACCTTCACATTCATGTTCCCCAAGTCCTACTACTATACTTGCCAACTAATGGAAGGGATAGTGACGACAGAGTGCTTGGTAGGATGGTGGCCTTCATGGATAGAGAAGAGAAGGGAAGGGAAGGGAAGGAAAGACAAGGAGAAGGAGAAGGAGAAGGAGAAGGAGAAGGAGAAGGAGAAGGAGAAGGAGAAGGAGAAGGAGAAGGAGAAGGAGAAGAGAAGAGAAGAGAAGAGAAGAGAAGAGAAGAGAAGAGAAGAGAAGAGAAGAGAAGAGAAGAGAAGATACATTGGAGGTCTTCTAGTCCAATCCCCTGCTTAGGCAGGAAACCCTACACCATGTCAGACAAATGGTTACCTAACATCTTCTTAAAAGCTTCTAGTGTTGGAGCATTCACAACTTCTGGAGGCAAGTTGTTCCACTGATTAATTGTTCAAACTGTCAGGAAATTTCTCCTTAGTTCTAAGTTGCTTATCTCCTTGATTAGTTTCCACCCATTGCTTCTTGTCCTGCCCTCAGGTGCTTTGGAGAATAGCTTGGGAATAGCATAGATATGTGTTCACCAGTCATTTACAATATAGGCTATGGAAGTCAAAGAGATCTTTTGTGGAACTTCTAAATGTAAATTGGTCTACAAAAATAGACTTCACTGTGAATGAACTGGCATATAACAGTGTTGACTAACAATTACTGCAAATTATGGGTGTGGCTACTAAAGATGAATGCAAGGGAATATTTATCAGACAGAGTTAGATGGCATTTCTGTCTTCCTGAATATATTTGTGCTACAAAGGATAATAGTTCTAGAACTGATCAAGAGGAGGAGAAAAAAGTGACAACAGTTCCAGGCAACAATTCATATTTTAAGAAAAGTTGTGAATGCAACATTCGTCTTCAAAGAAAAGAAAGAGATGGGCAATATGAATCTGCTCAAGAAAAGTTATGAACAGATGTGCAGATATTTATGTTATGCAAGGGCTGAGTTAGTTTTTTTTAAAAAAAAATCTGTAGAAACTTGGTCAGAACAATTTTAGCTTTCCTGATATGGACACTGCCTAGATTTAAACTGAAATGTTTACATATAGTACATGTATTTATGGAGATTCTCAGTCACCCAGGTCATTGTTTCAACTTCTACCCTCAAAATGACACTATAGTGCTCTGCATACCAGAACAACTAGACACAAGGACAGTTGTTCCCCCAAATGCCATCACTCTGCTAAACAACTAATTCCCACAACATTATCAAATTATTTACTAAGACTGTATTACTGTTATTCTTCTCATCCTTCCTAGTACCTATCTCTTCCCACTTATGGCTATATCCACATTGCTTGTATTTTTACAACTTAGATTCTTTTTATTGCTTCCTACTATGATTTGATTGCTTATTAGTATCCTATGTCTATCACTAAGTATTGTATCTTATGATTCTTGACGAATATATTTTATTTTTACTTTATGTACACTGAGAGCATATGCACCAAAGACAAATTCCTTGTGTGTCCAATCACACTTCATTTATTTATTGTTTATTTATTTATTGGTTCGATTTATATGCCGCCCTTCTCCGGAGATTCAGGGCAGGTTACAATGCGTTAAGCAATAGCCTTCATACTTTTGTATATACCTGCTTAGTAGGGTGTTCTTTTTTATACAAAGTCAGCTTATTGCCCCCACAGTCCGGGTCCCCATTTTACCTACCTCGGAAGGATGGAAGGCTGAGTCAACCTTGAGCTTGGTGAGATTTGAACTCTCAGTAATTGCAGGCAGCTGGCAGCTAAGTGCTACTTAACAGCACTTTAGTCCGCTGCACCACCAAGTCTCTTAGTACCAAGGCTTTATTGGCCAATAAAGAATTCTATTCTATTCTATTCTATTCTATTCTATTCTATTCTATTCTATTCTATTCTATTC